>OZ038384.1:92985297-93082081 GCA_964036045.1 Eutreptiella sp. 'Long Island Sound 2002'
CTCAGGAAAGCGAGTGGAACCGCGCGCACGCCGAGAAGGGGGGCATGCCCACGCTGACGGTGGCCGTCCGCACCCGCTGCCCCAAAGGCCGCGACCCGGGCGCGCCCTCGCAGATCGTCGTCGACAGTGGGGTGCGTGCGTGCGGGCGTGCGGGGGCGGTCTGGGCTTGGGCTTGGGATGTTGGGTCGCCTTGGGTCTCCCCACATCCCCCCCCCCACCCCCCACCCCCCACCCCCCACACCACCAATTTGCATCGTCTTCCTTTTCCACTGCTTTGTGAGGTCATATACCTTCGATTGGGTGCAATCCGGTAGCTCTTGGGGGGGGGGGGCGGTGTTGCGCAGGGAGGTCTGCCGAGCAATCGACCTGCGCCTTCGCTTAGCGCACCTTCATTAGCCCCCCCCCCCCCTCCCCCCGGACCCGCAGAGGGTCGGACTGCACGATGGAGAGGGGCCAAGAGGCGCCGCCAAAGGCAAGCAAACCAACACCATGGCTTCCTGCCACCCCCCCCCCCCCCCTTGTCCTTAATCCACAGCCGAACGGTGCACCGCCCCCAAGGGGCCGGGCTCCGTCATTCCCCGCATCACCGTGGGAAAGTAGCCCCACAGTCATACGGAGGTGAGTGCTATGGGAAGTTGGTGGCACAAGGCACCCGCACGGGGCGCAACAAGGCGCGCCCACCCCCTCCGTGTGTAGCCAGTGATTGGGCCCGGGCAAATGGTCATTGTGATGGAAGGGGGAGTGCACCACTGACGCGGGTCCACCCTCCATCCCGTCCAGTGACACGCAACAAGTGAGGATCCACCAACGTCCATCTCGTGTCCCGTAGAGCGTGCGTAGGATCACCCCAGGCATGGAATATAGTTAAAGCACCTACCCCACAAGTTTTCCTACGGTAGGGTCGGGGGGCAGGAATGCATTAGAAGGGAGGGGACCTCAGAGGCGGCCCCAGAAGCGGTTAGTTAGACAGGCGGTTGGAGGAGGTTGCCAAAGCGGTTGGGGGCGGTTACTGTTGGTTACAAATGCAATTGAAGCTGGCACTTGGCGTCAAGGGGGCAGTGACTGGGCATAGGCTGGGCGCCCTGGAGGGGGGGGTACCTCTCCCCTTTCCAATGCATCCCTGGTGGCGGGGGGGGGGGGGGGGCAAGGGCAAGAGGACAGCGAACAGGTTTGGGGGGTGATTACAAGCGGCCCAAATGGAGTCCACCGTCTCGTACGTTCTCATGTGGTCCACGTTGGCTGACTCCCCCGGCGCAGCGAAGGCCGCACCTCCTCCTGCACGCCTGTCTGCCCTGGCCCTCCTCCCCGGCCTGGGGCCCAGACGTGACCGTGGGCCCCGCGGGCGCGGGGTGGACCATGCCGTCGCTGGTGGCCCCCAGCCCCTGAATGCTTGTGTCACCCCCACCACATGTACCGTTAAATCGTCAAGGGATCATTACGTGCCGATCATTTTCGAGGCATAAATGCTGTGGACCCCCCTCCCGCCCACCGAAGCTTTATCCCCCCCCCCCCCTTCCCCGTTCAGGGGGCATTTAGCCCATTTCTACTGCCAGACTGAGGCCCAAATCCCCCTCCCCCCCATATGTCACATGCGTGACCCTTATTTTGTATGCCGTTGCGGAGGCTGTGCTTGACTCGATCCCTCTGTATGTCCAGAACAGCCTCGCCATCGTCAATCCTTCGACAAACGATCGCCACGATTTCACAATGGATCTGTTGTTTGAAGACCCGAATTTGAATTCGAGCGCACGGACACAGACCGTCTGGGACGGCCTCGGTTCTCTCCTCCTGCGGTGTACACACAAAGACTGCGTGTCAGGAGAGCCCTATCCCGGGGCTTTGGTGTTGTTGTCACGCGTTGTGTCGAGTTTTGTCGTGTTTGTGTATTGCACAGTGTTGTCGCTGTTGCGTTGCGTTGCGGTGCGTTGCGTCACGTTGCGTCACGTTGCGGTGCGGTGCGGTGCGGTGCGGTGCGGTGTGGTGCGGTGCGGTGCGGTGCAGGGTGTCGGTGTTGGTGTTGGTGTTGTGTTGCGATGCGGTGCAGTGCGTTGCATGGTGTTGTGTTGTATTGCGTTGCGTTGTGTTGTGTTGTGTTGTGTTGTGTTGTGTTGTGTTATGTTGTGTTGTGTTGTGTGTTGTGTTGTGTTGTGTTGTGTTGTGTTGTGTTGTGTTGTGTTGTGTTGTGTTGTGTTGTGTTGTGTTGTGTTTGTGTTGTGTTGTGTTGTGTTGTGTTGTGTTGTGTTTGTGTTTTGTGTTGTGTTGTGTTGTGTTGTGTTGTGTTGTGTTGTGTTGTGTTGTGTTTGTTGTGTTGTGTTGTGTTGTGTTGTGTTGTGTTGTGTTGTGTTGTGTTGTGTTGTGTTGTGTTGTGTTGTGTTGTGTTGCTGTGTTGTGTTGTGTTGTGTTGTGTTGTGTGTTGTGTTGTGTTGTGTGTTGTTGTGTTGTGTTGTGTTGTGTTGTGTTGTGTTGTGTTATGTTGTGTTGTGTTGTGTTGTGTTGGGTGTTGTGTTGTGTTGTGTTGTGTTGTGTTGTGTTGTGTTGTGTTGTGTTGTGTTGTGTTGTGTTGTGTTGTGTTGTGTTGTGTGTGTTGTGTTGTGTTGTGTTGTGTTGTGTTTTGTGTTGTGTTGTGTTGTGTTGTGTTGTGTTGTGTTGTGTTGTGTTGTGTTGTGTTGTGTTGTGTTGTGTTGTGTTGTGTTGTGTTGTGTTGTGTTGCTGTTGTGTTGTGTTGTGTTGTGTTGTGTTGTGTTGTGTTGTGTTGTGTTGTGTTGTGTTGTGTTGTGTTGTGTTTGTGTTGTGTTGTGTTGTGTTGTGTTGTTGTGTTGCTGTTGTGCTGTGCTGTGCTGTGCTGTGCTGTGCTGTGCTGTGCTGTGTTGTGTTGTGCTGTGCTGTGCTGTGCTGTGCTGTGCTGTGCTGTGCTGTGTTGTGTTGTGTTGTGTGTTGTGTTGTGTTGTGTTGTGTTGTGTTGTGTTGTGTTGTGTTGTGTTGTGTTTGTGTGTGTGTGTTGTGTTGTGTTGTGTTGTGTTGTGTTGTGTTGTGTTGTGTTGTGTTGTGTGTTGTGTTGTGTTGTGTTGTGTTGTGTTGTGTTGTGTTGTGTTTGTGTTGTGTTGTGTTGTGTTGTGTTGTGCTGTGCTGTGCTGTGCTGTGCTGTGCTGTGCTGTGCTGTGTTGTGTTGTGTTGTGTGCTGTGTTGTGTTGTGCTGTGCTGTGCTGTGCTGTGCTGTGCTGTGCTGTGCTGTGCTGTGCTGTGCTGTGTTGTGTTGTGTTGTGTTGTGTTGTGTTGTGTTGTGTGTTGTGTTGTGTTGTGTGTGTTGTTGTGTTGTGTTGTGTTGTGTTGTGTTGTGTTGTGTTGTGTTGTGTTGTGTTGTGTTGTGTTGTGTTGTGTTGTGTTGTGTTGTGTGTGTTGTGTTGTGTTGTGTTGTGTTGTGTTGTTGCTGTGCTGTGTTGTGTTGTGTTGTGTTGTGGTGTGCTGTGCTGTGCTGTGCTGTGCTGTGCTGTGCTGTGCTGTGCTGTGCTGTGCTGTGCTGTGCTGTGCTGTGCTGTGCTGTGTTGTGTTGTGTTGTGTTGTGTTTGTGTTGTGTGTGTTGTGTTGTGTTGTGTTGTGTTGTGTTGTGTTGTGTTGTGCGGTGCGGTGTGGTGTGGTGTGGTGTGGTGTGGTGTGGTGTGGTGTGGTGTGGTGTGGTGTGGTGTGGTGTGTTGTGTGTTGTGTGTTGTGTGTTGTGTGTTGTGTGTTGTGTGTTGTGTTGTGTGTGTTGTGTTGTGTGTGTGTTGTGTTGTGTTGTGTGTGTGTGTTGTGTTGTGTTGTGTTGTGTTGTGTTGTGTTGTGTTGTGTGTGTTGTGTTGTGCTGTGCTGTGCTGTGCTGTGCTGTGCTGTGCTGTGCTGTGCTGTGCTGTGCTGTGCTGTGCTGTGCTGTGTTGTGTTGTGTTGTGTTGTGTTGTGTTGTGTTGTGTGTGTTGTGTTGTGTTGTGTTGTGTTGTGTGTTGTGTTGTGTTGTGTTGTGTTGTGTTGTGTTGTGTTGTGTTGTGTTGTGTTGTGTTGTGTTGTGTTGTGTTGTGTGTTGTGTTGTGTTGTATTGCGTTGCGTTGTGTTGTGTTGTGTTGTGTTGTGTTGTGTTGTGTGTGTTGTGTGTGTGTTGTGTTGTGCGGTGCGGTGCGGTGCGGTGCGGTGTGGTGTGGTGTGGTGTGGTGTGGTGTGGTGTGGTGTGGTGTGGTGTGTTGTGTGTTGTGTGTTGTTGTTGTGTGTTGTGTGTTGTGTGTTGTGTTGTGTTGTGTTGTGTTGTGTTGTGTTGTGTTGTGTTGTGTTGTGTGTTGTGTTGTGTTGTGTTGTGTTGTGTTGTGTTGTGTTGTGTTGTGTTGTGCTGTGCTGTGCTGTGGTGCTGTGCTGTGCTGTGCTGTGCTGTGCTGTGCTGTGCTGTGCTGTGCTGTGCTGTGTTGTGTTGTGTGGTGTTGTGTTGTGTTGTGTTGTGTTGTGTTGTCTTGTGTTGTGTGTTGTGTTGTGTTGTGTTGTGTTGTGTTGTGTTGTGTTGTGTTGTGTTGTGTTGTGTTGTGTTGTGTTGTGTTGTATTGCGTTGCGTTGTGTTGTGTTGTGTTGTGTTGTGTTGTGTTGTGTTGTGTTGTGTTGTGTTGTGTTGTGTGTGTTGTGTGTTGTGTTGTGTTGTGTTGTGTTGTGTTGTGTTGTGTTGTGTTGTATTGCGTTGCGTTGTGTTGTGTTGTGTTGTGTTGTGTTGTGTTGTGTTGTGTTGTGTTGTGTTATGTTGTGTTGTGTTGTGTTGTGTGTTGTGTTGTGTTGTGTTGTGTTGTGTTGTGTTGTGTTGTGTTGTGTTGTGTTGTGTTGTGTTGTGTTGTGTTGTGTTGTGTTGTGTTGTGTTTGTGTTTGTGTTGTGTTGTGTTGTGTTTGTTGTGTTGTGTTGTGTTGTGTTGGTTGTGTTGTGTTGTGTTGTGTTGTGTTGTGTTGTGTTGTGTGTGTTGTGTTGTGTTGTGTTGTGTTTGTTGTGTTGTGTTTGTGTTGCTGTTGTGTTGTGTTGTGTTGTGTGGTGTTGTGTTGTGTTGTGTTGTGTTGTGTTGTGTTGTGTGTTGTTGTGTTGTGTTGTGTTGTGTTGTGTTGTGTTGTTTATGTTGTGTTGTGTTGTGTTGTGTTGGGTGTTGTGTTGTGTTGTGTTGTGTTGTGTTGTGTTGTGTTGTGTGTGTGTGTTGTGTTGTGTTGTGTTGTGTTGTGTTGTGTTGTGTTGTGTTGTGTTGTGTGTGTTGTGTGTGTGTTGTGTGTGTTGTGTTGTGTTGTGTTGTGTTGTGTTGTGTTGTGTTGTGTTGTGTTGTGTTGTGTTGTGTTGTGTTGTGTTGCTGTTGTGTTGTGTTGTGTTGTGTTGTGTTGTGTTGTGTTGTGTTGTGTTGTGTTGTGTTGTGTTGTGTGTGTTGTGTTGTGTTGTGTTGTGTTGTGTTGTGTTGTGTTGTGTTGTGTTGTGTGTGTGTGTGGTGTGTGTGTGCTGTGCTGTCTGTGCTGTGCTGTGCTGTGCTGTGCTGTGCTGTGTTGTGTTGTGTTGTGTGTTGTGTTGTGTTGTGCTGTGTTGTGTTGTGTTGTGTTGTGTTGTGTTGTGTTGTGTTGTGTTGTGTTGTGTTGTGTTGTGTTGTGTTGTGTTGTGTTGTGTTGTGTTGTGTTGTGTGTTGTGTTGTGTTGTGTTGTGTTGTGTTGTGTTGTGTTGTGTTGTGTTGTGTTGTGTTGTGTTGTGCTGTGCTGTGCTGTGCTGTGCTGTGCTGTGCTGTGCTGTGTTGTGTTGTGTTGTGTGCTGTGTTGTGGTGTGCTGTGCTGTGCTGTGCTGTGCTGTGCTGTGCTGTGCTGTGCTGTGCTGTGCTGTGTTGTGTTGTGTTGTGTTGTGTTGTGTTGTGTTGTGTGTTGTGTTGTGTTGTGTTGTGTGTTGTGTTGTGTTGTGTTGTGTTGTGTTGTGTTGTGTTGTGTTGTGTTGTGTTGTGTTGTGTTGTGTTGTGTTGTGTTGTGTTGTGTTGTGTTGTGTTGTGTTGTGTTGTGTTGTGTTGTGCTGTGTTGTGTTGTGTTGTGTTGTGTTGTGTTGTGCTGTGCTGTGCTGTGCTGTGCTGTGCTGTGCTGTGCTGTGCTGTGCTGTGCTGTGCTGTGCTGTGCTGTGCTGTGTTGTGTTGTGTTGTGTTGTGTTGTGTTGTGTTGTGTTGTGTTGTGTTGTGTTGTGTTGTGTTGTGTTGTGTTGTGCGGTGCGGTGCGGTGTGGTGTGGTGTGGTGTGGTGTGGTGTGGTGTGGTGTGGCGTGGTGTGGTGTGGTGTGTTGTGTGTTGTGTGTTGTGTGTTGTGTGTTGTGTGTTGTGTGTTGTGTTGTGTTGTGTTGTGTTGTGTTGTGTTGTGTTGTGTTGTGTTGTGTGTTGTGTTGTGTTGTGTTGTGTTGTGTTGTGTTGTGTTGTGTTGTGTTGTGCTGTGCTGTGCTGTGCTGTGCTGTGCTGTGCTGTGCTGTGCTGTGCTGTGCTGTGCTGTGCTGTGTTGTGTTGTGTTGTGTTGTGTTGTGTTGTGTTGTGTTGTGTTGTGTTGTGTTGTGTTGTGTTGTGTGTTGTGTTGTGTTGTGTTGTGTTGTGTTGTGTTGTGTTGTGTTGTGTTGTGTTGTGTTGTGTTGTGTTGTGTTGTGTTGTGTTGTGTTGTGTTGTGTTGTGTTGTGTTGTGTTGTGTTGTGTTGTGTTGCTGTTGTGTTGTGTTGTGTTGTGTTGTGTTGTGTTTTGTGTTGTGTTGAGTACTTCACCTGCATGAACGCCTTCAGTGTAGGAATGACTCATCAAACAATCCTCTGAAGGAATTATGCATTTCGTCGAAGTTGCTGCAACCCATGAAGCCTGCCCCTTTTTCCTGAAGAAAACACCACGACTGATACTCCGCCCCAGGCCGGCGCTACCCGTTGCCACGGCTCCAAGCCATGAGATTAGCCCCCCCCCCCCCCCCCGCTGTACGACATGTCGTCCACTCATTGATTGACGGGGACTCCGGCAGTCAGTCGGTCACATTTTGGACGGTCCAGTCCGTTCGTCTCGGTACTTCTTTGTTTTTGGGGCCCATTCTTCGTCTCGCGGTGCCCAGAACATCTCTGCTTTGCGCCCGTGCAGGTCGCTGTCCGTGCCGTGCCAAGGGATTGGGGGTGTGGCGTGAATTGCGTGGTCGGGTGCCGCGTGCTCTGTTTCGCACCCGCATTCCGCAGGGCGGGCGATGTTTGAAGAAGTGATCAAAGGCGTCAATTTGTGCCTCGTGCTCACCGGCAGCAGGTGCAAGGGACCCGGGGACGGGGGACGGCTGCACCGGGATCGGTTGGGGTGATCAGGGCCGTGCATCAGGCGGCATCATCTGCGCGCATGCCACCCGCTTGCGTTTGCAGTTGAGGGAATGCCATCGGCGCGAGAAGCCTCAGCGTAGTCGAGGCATGCTTCTGTTCCAGGCAAAAAATGTCCGACTTTGAAGCGAACACAACGGGGGAGGGTCGCAAGTGCTTCCGTTTGTTTCCCTGTTCCCGGGTCCCCGGGCGCACAGAGCCAGCACGGGTCTGGGGACTGTGCCTCAGACGGTTAGATCAGCCGCCTGAATCCCAGCTCAGGGCCGGCGTTCGATGATGCAGCACGAGCCCACTCACACACCGATACATTGTGCTGCTCACCCCTCTCCTGTGCAGCGTTTCCGTGCAGCATGCAGCCCCTTCCTTCTACGAGGCGACCTGGACAACATTGCTACTCGGGGTCTCCCAAGGTCGAATGACCCAACCGTAGCTGGCGGCTCATTGATAGGCTGGGGCTCTTTGGAGTGACGCTCAGCACTGCCAACCGCTCCTGTCCACCCCCACGGGCCCTCCAACCGGTTTGTACGGCCCAGAGATTGCCCGTCACCGGCTGTTCCAACTGCCCGTACCCGCTTGTGCAACGACCCTTCAGCCCTCCTCCTCATCAAGCGCATGCGATGCGTCACGCTTCTTGCTGTTGCTCCACCAACGACGCCACCACTGCTCTGTTGATATTGTCGCCGTTGGCATTGCTCAGACCGAAGTCGCTCGCCTGATGTGAAACCCCCCCTGCCTACCCCTCTCTCTTCATGAACGGTGGTCGGTCAGTGGGGACCAAGGAAGTCCAGAAGAAAGGCCAACCCCCCCCCCCCCCATCCTACTCCCCCGTGCACCCACGCACACCCCACAACCCCTGGCCAGTAGGCGCCGCCAGCTGCAGACGAGATCATCACACCATGGCGTCATGCCAAACCCCCCCCCCCCTTGCCCCTCCCCAACTCATGTCCCACGACAATAGGTATGACAGGGCGATTATTTTGACGCCTGACATGTTGTGGACCCCCCTGCCCCCCTCCCCCCGCCCCTCCTTTTCGAGCGAAGTCAAAATGGATGTGTTGTTCGTTTTCGTACCGTCACCGACCACCTCGCCTCCCTGAATGGCCCGCGTGGTGGTTCCCCAAAATGGAAAATGGCCCCAACAAGTGCCCAAGCCAGGGCCTGGGCGTGCCCAAGGTGCACTGCCGAGGTGCATGCCTCTGGTGGCGGCTGCGTCTGTCGCTCCTCATCCTGAGGGTATTGGCCATGCCTTGAGGCCTGTTGGCTGCTATCACCTCGGCCGTGCACCTGCCAACGCCCATGCCTATTTGGAATGCATTGGCGAAGCTAGCGATGATGTCCAAGATGTCGGTGTGGGCTGATACCACTACTACAAGACTCCGCATGCCCACATTGCCACACGCTACAAAGTCGAGAAGGCGAGCTTGTAGCGGCAAGCGCAGGGCGAGGGGGTTCCCGGAGATGCCCAAACTCGAATGGCTTCCGGATTCCGAGGATGATTGTGCACTGACCGCAGCTGTTGTTCCTCTGCGTAGCTGTGGACGACTGACAACCTTGAGATACCCAAAGGCATCCTGCCCTCGTACGTTTGGACCGCGGTTTTTCTTTTTCCTTCTGGAGAGCGGTGGTGTCAACAGACCTCCTTAATTCCATGTTGTAGACAAAGACTCCAGCGGCCAGTGAATCGTGGTTGTTTCTTCGTGTTGTGGGTTCTGTCGTTTCTGGGTTGGAAGCGAAATTATTCCCGGTGTATGCGTGGGAGGAGGGCTGAAGGGTCGTTGCACAAGCGGATATGGGCAGTTGGAACAGCCGGTGACGGGCAACCTCTGGGCTGTACAAACCGGTTGGAGGGCCCGTGGGGGTGGACAGGAGCGGTTGGCAGTGCTGAGCGTCACTCCAAAGAGCTCCCCCCCCTGAGCCCCCAACTGCGAACGCAGGCGGGTGGTGTGCGTGCAGATGATGCCGCCTGATGCCGGGTGTGACACCTGCTGCAAGCAGGTGCCTCTCCCCTGGACTTCGCGCCCTCTGGGGTTCCCCTGGAAGCGGGCAGAGGGTTGGCGGGTATGCCCCTGAAGGGGAAGGGGGGCTCAAGGGTGGATTTCGAGATTCCGTGCAACAGCCGTTACTTGCGGTTGGGAGAGCGGGCGGGAGGCATTTTCTAGCCGGTACAAATCGGTTGGAGGCCGTCAGAAGCCTGCGGCAAAATTGCGCGTCCCATTTGCGTGCGCACAACACCCCTTCCCCTCGTCGATGCACACAGCGCGAAGCTCAATTGCACCGAAGGCGCTGATTTGGAGCACCTGGTGGGCGCTCTGAGCGAGCGGTTCTTTACGGACTCTGTGGACAATATTGTGGAGGTCGTGTGCGCTGCTGCTGCACCCCTTTGCACCCCCCGGACCGCCGTGCTCGATGCGTGTGCTGCTGTGCATCGGCGTCCAGGAAGGGCACGGGGGAAGCTGTGCGAAGGCGGGCGGGCCGAGCTGTGGGTTCGCTGCTGCACGTTGACATCTGCCTCCTCAAGTGGCATGCGAGACACTCTGCGCCGAGCGCGAACAAGCCCCCCCCCCCCCCTCCACCCACACCTGAAACAAGCTGCTGACTGGGCTCTGAGGGAGGGGCATACCGTGCAAACCTTAAAGATTTGCGGAAATATTTAATTCTGTCGGCAACGTGTGTTTATACGCAATAAAAAACAAATTCAAAAAATGAATTAATTTTTTAGGGCCAGGTGTTGGAAACGGTAAAAGGGTGCGCAAAAGTGCGCAAAAATTAATTAATTTTGTGTGCGGATGTCCCTGTATTCCTCTTCTTTTGCAGACACAATGCTCAGTTTGCAATCATTTTTTCAAGTTATCCCCCATGAAACTGCTGTGGCCCGCTTTGCAGCTGAAGGCCACAGGGCAGAAATCTCTGATTTTTGTCGTGGGATTGTCCGTGGTCCGGCTTTCCGTCCCCCGTGACAGGCTGGCATTTATTTAGTGTCTCATTATATTGATGGTCACATATGGGGAAAACCAACAGTGCATGTGAGTCCCAGGTTCTGTGTCCCGGAAGGTCGGATTTTGTGCATGTGTTTTCCACGTTGCGGTGTAGAAATTGGGACCCTGAAACCGGTGACAAGCATCAGACCAAATTTAAAAATTCCCGGCATGGCGGCAGGGGCTGGTAGGTGCAGAAATTGGGACCCTGGGACCAGGGACAAGCAGCATCATCATACCAGAGCGCCTTCAAAAGCATCCATTCACGAAGAACATACTCATTTGTACGAAAGAATTTGGTTGCGCAAGATGCGTAATAAAAATGCAAAAAAAGAAATAATTTTTGGGTCAAATAGCTGCGCAAAAATTGAAATTTGCAAAAAAGAATCGCAAAAATAAATTAATTTTTCCGAATTCTGGCTGTATGCGCAAAATTTTTGCATAAAAAAATCAAATCCGCCTGCGCAAAAATTAGGGTTCCACGAAATTCAAAAGTTTGCACGGTAGGCTGACTTAACACAGCCTATGCGACATTTGATAGCCCACTCAAGGCAACATTCAGCACTGGTTTGAGCGGGTGCTGTATCGGTAGCTGAGTATCCGTCGCTTTATCCCCCCCCCCCCCCCGCCCCGCCACCCCCACCCCCGTACGCGTTGGGGCCCGCACAAGCCCACTGGCCATGCACAGCCATCCGCCCCCCCTTTCGGCGTGTTGCGGTGCTTTCGTGTTATTTCTCTTCTGCCCTGGTGCTGTTTCTCACGTCCATTGCGTTTCCGGTCCCCGGGTCATGGGGCTGTGTTTTGGATCCGCCTCCCCGCGCCCTCTCCGTGCGGGAGTACCCCGGTGCAGTGGCCACCTGTCTACTGCCCCGCTCACAGAGGGCGGGCGGCAGGAAAAGCGGGAGCAGTAGCCGTGCTGGCGGTTGCAAAGCGGTTGGAGGGCGAGGGGGGGCGGGCAGAAGCGGTTGGGCGGAACCCACCGTCTGTTGGGGGGCTGCGGGGGGTACAGCACCCCTTTCAAGCGCAGGCCTGCCTGACATCCGGACATCACTGGTTCACACTGCCTCAGCGATAACGTGGGGGAGGGGGCATCATCCGCGAGCCTTTCGTCAGTCCACCGCCGCAGCGGGTGCTTTGCAGGCCCCAAAACAGTATCCCCCCCCCACAGGGGAGATTGGACTGAACATGCCATTTCCTGGTTTGATCAGGTGGCACCTGATGAATTTGTGCATATCTCCTGCTTGCGGATCCGTCCATCCTTTGTAGATGGCCCACTTCAACCACTGTGACCTGCTTTCCGTCAGGGTGTTGCATATCATCAGTACCAGTTACTGCTGTTGCCCCCCCCCTCCCCCCTTTGCAAGGGCAACACCCTTGTCAGTGCAACGGTAGGTGTTCTTTCCGTCAAATTTGGGGATTTAGGTGGTGCTCTCGCAGGAGGGTGGTGTAGTCCCATGGCCGTCACGCCCCCAACCCCCCGGGATCCGCTTGAATGGACCTCCTCACCTCAAACGCCCTCCAACCCCCTGCCAACCGCATTTGTAACCACCAGAACCGCCTCCTTGACCGCCCAGCAGTCACCGCGTGTCCCCCTGCCCCTGCACAGCCCTGGATCCCCCTCCCCAATCCTCTGCCCGCCCCTCAGGGCTGGCTTTCGGAACCCAGATTTTTTTTCCTTTCTTAAGGACATCCCTTCAGGACAGCCCCCAGGTACCACCAACCGCCAACCGCCAACCGCCACCAACCGCCAACTACCAACCGCCGCCAACCGCCAATCGCCAACCGCCAACCTTTGAAGTCGAGAAGGTCCCATGGCCATGAAGCAGAGAGCGTCCCTGTGAACGTTCGTTTCTGTTGGTGTTACGAACCTTTTTCTTTTTTCTTTTCCCCCTTAAGGACCCTGTCCCAACCCCCTGTCCCACGCCGCAGGTTTCCAGTGTGGAGATCTACTCCGAACGCATCCATGATCTGTTAGTGCCACGCACCCAGTGGCCCAAGGCGCCGCCCGGCATCTGCCGCTCTGCGAAGGAGACCTTCAAAGATGCCGTGGACCCCACGTGGCACGAGTGCGGCAGCACGGACGACGTGCTTGCGGCGCTGGAGTACTCCTACAAACAGCGCAGCGGAGGGAAGAAGTACCCCAATCCTGAGAACATGCGAGGTCCTGCGGCTGCGGGGGGGAGGCGGGGTGGAGCAATGGGGTTTCACACACACGGAAACGCGGCGAGACATGTGATGGACGACCTGAACGCGGAGGGGAGTGGGCAGCAACAACCGTAACACGACCCCCGCAACAACCAGCACAACCCCCAGTACGCCAACTACTGGGCCCGCTAGCGCGGAAACGGCACCACAAGGAACACCGGCCGCAGCAGCCGTCAGAACGCATCGACCCGACGCAGCATGCGAAGGGAAGAACGGGTGACCGTCCAGGGCCCCGTAAAGAAACAGCAACCTGGCATAATGTCATACAGGGGGTGAGGGGGGGACGGCGTTGTGGTTGCATCACTTGTGCCTTGGCTCCCTAGCCCTTCCCCATCCCCCCTGCCCCCCCCTTTCCCCGTTGATGCCCACCCAACCCCCGGCGGTGTCTTGTGCATTTTTCGGGTTATTTGCCTGTCACGGTCGGTTAACTGCCAACTGCCGGGGGTACTCTTGCAGCTCAGTGGTCAGAGGCACCGTTTCACAGGCATGGGGTCCTGGGATCGATTTCGGCCAGCCCTGCGGACTGACGCAGGGGGGAGGTCTTGACATAGGTCGTATTCGAACCTGGAAGGACTGCCCCAGCCCCACCGTTGAGCCCCAACTCAGCGATCAACACCTCAGAACACCAGGGCGACCTGAAATTGCTCTGCGGCGCGGGGGGGGGGCGGACGCCCGCCAAAGGAGGGGGGGGTTGGAGAAATGGGTTTCCGTGCTGGGCCCTTTGTTTTGTGTAAGAACAGATGTTGGCGCTGGAACACAAATTTTGGCCCGAAAAATTTTTCCTACCGAAATCCCCCCCCCCCCCCCCACATATGTGTAGGCAAATGCTCAGCGCGACGTGGGGATCATTCTGAGCCATATATGTTGGGGTCGACCCCCCCCCCCCCCCCTCCCGGCATGGCAGGTAGGGCACCCCCACCCCGAACCCTCCCTCCCGGCAGGGCGGCCAAGGGGGAGGGGTTGGGGGTTGGGCAAATGGGCATCTGGCCACCATCCCCCTGCAGAGCAATTTTCCTTCCGCCCAGTTATGGAGCCCTGGGTCTGAGGGCGCAACTAGCGGAGGTCATTCTGGACATTTATGAAACAATGTGGGGCACGGTCTTTCTTAGCGTTGGGGATACTGAAGGGGGCCTGCTGCGGGCAGGTACTGCGCGCGCGCGCGCGTGTGTGTGTGCGTGCGTACTACAGAAAGGCGCCTCGCCGACATGCTTTTCCACTCCTACTGATCCATTCGGCCTGACGAGATTCGTTAGCGACCAGTGCTGTGTGCGTCACGTCTGTTCATCTCGCTTCAATCTTGTGTGTGTGTGTGTGTGTGTGTGTGTGCGTGTGTGTGTGCGTGCATCCCCCCGATCGCAGATGCTGTACGGTATACTCCCGTACGTCCGTAAGGTCCCACACACCCTGTCCACTCGTACGCTGCGGTCGCACCTGTGGGGTCCGAGGCCCCTACTGCTGCCCTGCAGCGACTCCCCACATACGCTAGCCCCCCCCCCCCCCTCACACACACACACACACACCCGCCACGGGCGCGCGGGTAGGGAGGCTACATAACCGCCCAACCCAAGAGGTTCTGACCCAGGCGAGGCCCCCAGAGGCGAGCTCAACAGGCACCAGACAGGCAGGCAGCCAGGCCGTCGGGACTGAATGCCAGCCTCCACGTGATGCTGCCACAGGCAGCAACGGGGGTCGGTGACCCATGCGGGTCTCCCTCTATAATATTGTTTTCCCCCTCACACACACACACACACACACACACACACACACACACACACACACACACACACACACACACACACACACACACACACACACACACACACACACACACACACACACACACACACACACACACACAAACACGCATACCGACGATGCAGAGCGACCAGGCACATGCAAAGAAAGACGCACAGGTAGGCTCTGGTGGTCTGTGGAAGCTCGTTGGGCGGCACTCGCTGTCCAGCGAGCAGAACACCGCGGGGTCATGGATCACGGCCCGGCGCCTTTTTGTCACAGCACCGGGGCAAAGGTGAAGCTGTCGGCATCAGCCGCGGCCGCCCACAAGGGGCAGGCCCTGGGAGGGACGAAATGCACATCATAACATGTCGTCCAGTGCCGTCCCACTGTACCGACCGCGTATGTCTGGCAAAAATGTCGGGGGATCCGAACGGCATTGGGAAATGCAGGGAAACTGGCGGGGAATGTGTGTGCCTGTGGGGGGGGGGGGGGGGGGATGGACAGGGTGCGGGCTTAGCACATGTGCTGGTTGGTACTCTCGGGTGTGTGCACTGGTCTGGGGTGCTCGGGAGGGACCCAAACACGGTTTCGTCTGTGCCAATGCTTCTCCACCACGTTGGGCAAATGCAATTTTCGTCGGTGAGAGTGTGGGACCGCTGTTCCACAGACCTGCTGCATGGGGACACAGACACTGTGCACCGTGGCCTGCAGAGCTTCACTACCCGGGGAGTTGTACGGGCTGGAATTTCTGCGATTCAAATTCTGTGCGAAAGTTTTGTGCGCAATGTGTTCGGTGTCTTTAATGATTTGCACGTCCACCAGCAAATGACAGCAACCATCCAGAGACCACCAGGGCATAACAGTAACCATCCAGATCCAGAGTCCACCAGGAAATCACAGCAACCGTCCACTGTTTCTCATGAGCAATTCTTGGGAATCATACGTTGATTTGTTTGCTCATTTGTAAGAAAGGGCACAGAGTTTGTCACGCCAGAAATTGTAGTTCATAGTGTCCCAGACATGGAATCCCCCCACCCCTCCCCGGGTATGCAATGTGCACACACACGTGGGCGACACTCATCCAGTGGAGGGGGGGGGGGGGTTGCAGCGTTTCCGCTTATCAGTGAACTCAATGTGTAGTTAGCAGTAAGATCCAGGAGCTGTCGCTTAGCGCTGGTTGCGGCGTTCCGCTGCATTGCTTCTGCGTTTGTCTGCTCTGTGGACTACCCACGGGCATCTTCGTGTCTCACTCTTGTGACAGAAAGGTACCTATGGTCTTATAGGCCACTGACGAGCCAACTTTCTTTCTGCGCTTTGTACTGCCTGCCACCTGTGCACATGTGCAATAGCCCAGCGTTCCTTCGGGGTTGGTGGGTGGGGGATAAGGCACAGACGGCAGGCGCAGCAGAGCAGTGGCCTGTGGCGAAGTCGCAAGGGGCATCCCGTGTTCTTCCTCTGTTCCCCAGGGCACATCATCTTCACGGTCTGGTACGGGACGGAGACCACGCAGTCGTACGTCACCGTCTGCCAGCTGGTGGGGCGCGAGCGCGTGGACCGGGACGCCAAGGAGGCGGCCCGGGAGGAGGCCACGATCATCAACAAGTCCCTGGGGGCGTTGCAGCAGTGCATGAAGGCCCTTCTGGATGGCCGCCCGGCAGTCTTCCGCACCTCCAAACTGACGATGATGCTTCAGAAGTATGTGGGGGGGGGGTCTGATAGAGCCCCCAAAAATTGTGGGGGAGGGGGGGGTCAATAGAGCCCCCCCAAAGCGGTCAATAGAGCCCCCCAAAACGGGCGGGGGGGGTCCAGTAGAGCCCCCCAAATTAAGGGGGGGGGGTTCGGGAAAAGGGCTCAATTGACAGGACCATTAATCAGTTATTATGAACCCTGGCACCGAAGGTGCCAAAAATTTTTTTTCAGTACTGAAAATGGTCGAAAATTTTTTCACCAAATACATGGCAAATGATGACTTTTCTGAACCCCCGCGACGCACTGATTCCAAAAATACTTTTTTTTTCATTTTTTGCCGATTTTTCGGTCCTCTCAATTGAGCCCTTTTCAGGGGAGGAGGGGGAGGGGGCAGGTCATGATGCTCGATCATGTGGGCCGGTGGGGCCTCCACGTTCTCGCACCCTTGCGCCTCATGCCTCAAAACTTGGGCAGAGTCTCTTTGCATCGCGCGTATGACGTTTTTTACGATGCCGCCGTGTACCACGACAATGCTGTCCACTGGCGGAAGCAGGCTGGGTACCAGGGCTCTGAGGTGCCTGAGATGACGAAATGACGATTACGAAACTCCTTTGTCCCTTTTGTGGTGAATGTTAACAATGTTATGAGGCCCATCAAATTGATCAGCGGAATGTGGTGAACCCGAAGATGCATGGGCGGGGGGGGGGGGGGTTTTTCAAGGGTCAAAAGTGGTGAAAATTGGCCAAAATTGGCCGGCCGAATTTCGTCATCGTCATTTCGTCATTGTCCGCCCCCCCCCCCCCCCCACACTCTTCTCCATCCCTGCTGGGGACTTGTATGCGCAGAATTGGGGTTGACCCCGGGCAGACCTGAGGAGAGGGGGCAGGGGGTGGAGGGTGTACCGGGTAGACTGGCACGTTTTGAAGGGTGTGCCTCAGTATGGAGCATACGCCCGCCGCAACTTTTTATGACACCTGCCGATACCTGCCGGTCCTGTGTGTGTGTGTGTGTATGTGTGTTTCCCTGTGCCTCTACCAAACTGCCTGACACCTGCCGACACCTGCCGAAAATTTTTGTGACACCTGCCGACTGTATGTTGGGGTACCCCCCCCCCCCAGGGACTCCGGCGGCTGACTGGCCGACCCACCTACCCCCCCTCCAGACCCCCAGAAGTTTTGGCACCCGGTTGGGGTCCTGGATCTGAACAGGCCGCCCCCCTTGCCACCCACGTAGTATGCCATTTCGTCAAGGAGGCGTCACGGGGGGGACGTCTCCTCGGTCCCGGTACGCGACCCCCCCCCCCCCCCCCTCCGGGCCCTCTGGGCCCACTTAGTTACCAAGGGTCAATGGCTACTAGCCATACATAGGGTGGCGCCGAAGGCGCCCGAAAATTTTGTCCCCTTTGCTGGGGACCCCCGAGAATGCAGGGTTGAGGTAGGACTCCGACGCTTCTTGACTCAATCCATTTTAGCAAACCCACACGGGGCACCTGGACCCCTAACCAGGGACCAGCGCCGGATAGGGCAAGACGGGGCGCTATATAAATGCCGTTTGTTGCCCACCTAAACACAATGCTGCTGCGGCCAAAATAGCTTGTGGGATTTGTTCGTTAATCTGTTCGTTCGTTCGTTCATACCCCGTGTCACAAAACTTCCACCCAGCACAGTGCCCAAACCCAAACCTTGTGTGCTGAAACCTAAACCAATACCAATGCACTCGCCGCAGAGCGATGGGAGTAGGCACCCGGGAAAGCATTCGCCGCAGAGCGACGGGAGTAGGCACTGTCTTGGTGGCATGGTCATTAAGAATCGCGAATACAGGAGTTGCATTAGATACGTCTTTGCCATGTTTCTTGCCTGTGCTCCACGGAATCCCGCATGTGTTTCCCTGTTTCCTGTGTGCAGTTCTTTCTCGCCCCATGAGTGCAGCAAAGAAGGAAAAGAAGAAGTTACTCCAAACCGCTTGCCACATCTGCGGCAAGAAGGGGTGCCAAGCTGCATGTTTGCTTTGCAAGGTTGCGTTCCATACGGGTTGCGATCCTCACGATCCGTGCCCCAGTGCACCAGAATCTGCGGGCATCGATTTTGGCATTCAACCCAGACTTGCACCTTGCGAAGGACAATGCGGGAGTGAGCATGCCAAAACGGGCGATTGTGGTTGCACAGATGAAGTGTGCGGCTGTGGCTATCGCTTCAATGGCGTTCCCGAATTTTTTCAACGTTCGCAACACTTCACGAGCAAGCAACACCATGCTTGGCTTGAATCAGCTCCCTCCCAGGGTGTGCAAACCGCTATCACCAGTTTTGTGGCAGTCGTTGACGTCCCTGCTCCGGACCCTGATTCTCAAGATCCACTCCCTGACCCGGAGGTTCCAATTTTACTGCGCGCTCCCCCTTCCTCTAAGGGTTGGGAGCGCACAAGGTGTGATGGTTATAGACCACCGGGACAACAGGTTGACTTTGTACCACGCAATTACCCGCTGCAATTGCACGCGGAGAAGTACCAACAGCAACGCTCCATAACGTGGTCCCTCACAGCAGATGTCTCCGCTTTTAGAGCGGAAGACCCCCCTTGTGAGGGTTGGGGTGTGGATGGGAAGCCATGTCGCCCATGCGCCGATTTGCATTTCAACACGAAACTACGCGAGATGTTGCAGGTTGCTTCCGGGCCCAAACCCCATACCCCAAACTCTTGCCTGGGGTTTGAGGCCTTGCAAACCCGGTTGGATAAGAACAGAAATGTCATGCAGTCTGCCTTTTTTGAGTTGCAGAAGTTGAGGCGCCTCGTGCAGCCCTTGTATGCTCGGTTGTCTTTGTTTGATCGCTGCTTTGCAGCCATAAGATCGAATGATTTGCCTCGTCTGGCGCAGATTTTGAAAAAGACAATGGAGTGGGGGTGGGGGCTGAAACGGATTGCCCCTCTTTTAGAGGACGCGGTGCGTGCCAATCGCATGTACTGCGGAGCGGATGAGCGCCGTCTCGCGGTGCTTTTGTACCGTGTTGCCGGCCCCACCGGTATACAAGCATTGCATGCCGAAAAGTTGCTACCGAGTGTGCGGCAATGCACTCGCATTGCAAGACAGGGTACAATTGCAATCACCAGCACTTGTTCGGTGGAACCCCCTCAGGCTGCATTTGGACCCCTCCCACGGGCTTCCATCGCTTGCCTCAAGGATGAGATCTCCATCTCAAAACGGTTGGTGGCTGGTGTGAACACACTAGAAAGCGTGTGTGATTGTGCACCGCATCCCATCCCTTTCACTTCCCTTTCGGACTTGGCAATCCCTCTTGCGAAACTTGAGAGTGGCGAATGGCATATTGCCAGCTATGCCAAGGTGACCGCTGTTGCACGGCATTCACGGACTAACTACATGCCTGTAGTGGTTTCGTGCAAGGCCTCATGCAACAGGTTTAGGAGTGAAGATGAGGTTGAGTCCATCTTAGAGTTCGAAAAGAAATGGGACCAAGTGGAGGCCACCATTGGGCCATGCGTCCAATATGCCACTGATGGGGATAAGCGGCGTGCTGCCGCATTCCGTAATCTTTCCGCTGAGGTGATTTCACTTGATGGTTTCCTTTTCTTGCAGGTTCGTCTACTAAAGTCTGGTGCCACTGTTACAAAGGACATGCGCCACATTTTGAAGCGATTTGTTCGCCGCTTCTTCAGCAAAAATGCTTTTCGTGTCCACGGCGTTGTTGTTGACGTTGATGTCTTGTGCACGTTGGCGAAAGCCTTGGGGGTTGCGCGCCGTCTAGCCAATGCTTTTAAAGAAGTTGACTTCATGTCGGTGCCAAATGCACTGATAATCATTGACTGCATGACAGAGATTGCTATGGCGGACCACTCCGACCTCGACCCGTCTCGGCATGCCCAAGCTAGGGCAGTTTGGAGTTTGCACTGGGTTGTTTCGTATGCCCGGCAGTATTATTTCCACAATACTGTCGCCCTTGCCCCTCGCATGGCTTATGCTGCAGCAGCAGCGGGGCACCTCGTCGCCCTGCAATATGCTTCTGCGCCATTTGATGAGCAATGGTATTGCGACATGGCAGAAGAGCTTGCAGGTGTTGCATTGTTGGCACCTAGGGGCACCGTGCTCAAACCTGTCATCAACCCCGATGCCGAGGAAGAGGCCGTGGCTGATTTGCTTGAGGTTGAGGAAGAGGAAGATTGGGACGATGAAGTGCAGAATTGTGTCGATGAGGCAGAGGAGTTTTTTGGTCCTCAACAGCCTTTGCTGGACTTTGAAGGTGGTCCTAAGTCTAAGCAACACATTCTCAATGTGCTTGTGAACGATGCATTGCATGCATCTCCAAGGGATCGGTTGCAACGTGCGTTGCAGCAGGCACGACCGGGACTACCGGCAGAGCCTACATTAAACTTGAACGGTGAGGACGGTCCCATCGTCGGGGATACGTTTGCTACTTTAGTTTTTTACGAGAAAAAAAAGCTAAGCCTAGCCCTGTTCTATTTACGTGCTCTCACTTGCCGTGGGAAGAAGATGCCCGACGTGGCCACTGCTGAAATTGAGCACTCTTCGGTCATTATGTGTCATGGCCAGTTAATGAGTGTCGAAGAATTTCCTGTTCCCAAGTTGCATGCATGGAATGGCATGCTGGTCCAGAAGGTATTGAAGTTTAGAGGTGAAAATTGCCGTTTTGTGAAGTTGAGGGCAAATGAGGACCACATGTGGTTTGAGTCTTCTGCACGATTGAGCGCACTCACCTCCGAACTTCTTTTGAATCCTCCTGAGTATGCTCCTACGATTGGTGTTCCTCCGTACCCCAATTTACCAAGCTGTGCCATCAATGATGCATCTTGTACCGTGAAGGTTGGATCGGCCGCACCTACCTCGGGTACATGCGTAGTGTGTAACCATGTTGTCCCGTTGCACAGCATGCGGACACATGTGGGGAGGCACATTTTGAGGGACGAATGTGGCGCAAATGCCTGCGGATTTTGTGGAGGCAATGCGTGCACCACAGAATTGCTCCGCAATGGCCAGGGTAAGCTTGTCTCTGTCATATTGACAAGTTGTCCCCTTGAGCCCACCAATGTTCGTTGGGGGGCAATGGCCAAGGCTTCGGCACGCAATCCGTGCACAAACCGGCCAATGCACTGCACCTTGTGTAAGGCCACCGTGTGGTTGTACGGCATGAAGATGCACTTCGATGCAAAGCATCCCGATGTCGCGCCCCCCGCCACCCTTTGTGCCCCAGCCTCAGAGCGGGATGTTGTCCTCGCTTGGACTGCACATGATGAGAAGAAAGAGAAGAAAAAAACAGCAGATGATGCGCAGGTGGATGTGGCAATGGGCCCGCCTTCGGCAAACCCCCCTACCAATGTTGCGGACCCCTCTAACTCCTCCTCCTCCTCCTCCTCCTCTTCCTCCTCCTCCTCTTCCTCCTCCTCCTCTCCCTCCTCCTCCTCCTCCTCCTCCTCGTCCTCCTCCTGCACTGAGGCGTCATCAGGTGCGGAACGCTCACGCCCTTTGGAGAGTGTAGGGCAGCGCAGGAAAATGGACTTGTCATGGACAAGGCCCCGAAAGCGGCGGAATACAAATGTCTCCGATTCCGACTCGTCGTCGGAGGGAGAACTTTTTAAGTGAGCCGTGGGGTAGTGGAAAAAAAAGGGACGGAACGAGCTGTATTTGTGTATACGGCGAAGGAAAAAAAAAACCATTACTATAGAGCGGTACTTGTGTGTACGGCGAAGGAAAAAAAAACCTACTCCCACACAGCTGCATTTGTGTATGCGGCGAAGGAAAAAAAAAACTATTCATATAGAGCGGTACTTGTGTGTACGGCAAAGGAAAAAAAAACCAATCGGGTGCCTCGTAGGCTTGGGCAACCTGCAAGGCACCCAGCTGCTCTCCGGTGTGATGGGCCGTGTCGGAGAGACCAGCATATATATACGGCCCTCCCCAGGCAGGGGGTGTGGGCGCCTACAACCACCATTGCAATGGTGAGGAGGTAGAGTGGAGGCCTCCGTTGTTGTAGAGTAACCCCTTAGGCCACCGCGTCTCTGCCAGACTGGACTAGACCTCTGCTAAACCCTCCCCCCCAACCCCCCCCCCCCCTAGCAACTAGCAGCAACTAGCTAGTCCCCTAGGGAGGCCCTCCTCGGCGGCTAGCCCCCCCCCCCCCCCCCTGGGGGCCTTCGGCCCACTTCTACTGGGGGGGGGAGTCGCGTACAGAAGCGAGGAGACGTCCCCCCCGTGGGAGGCGTGAAGGAGGATTTTGCAATTACTTTTCTATCATTTTGGGGATTTACGATATCTAAAACAAATCCATTTCCACAATGCAATTGCCTGGGGCACGCACACTTCGCAGAAATTTTCACCCATTTGGTGGGGCTGGGCTGATGGATGTCTCCTTATTCAGCTTCAGGGGTGGCCTGGGGGGAGGGGGGGCGGGTTCAACTGCACTTTTCGCAATGGATTGAATGTTGTAACCACCTGATGATCACGGACACTTGCAGAGTCGGTGTTACACCCCTTTTTGGCTTCCGAGGGGGGCTGGGGGCACACTGGGGTTGGACTTGGGACCTCCCATGTCATTCTCCAGGGAAGCAGAAGCCACACTTTCCAAACCAAATTGTCTACAATCACCGTTTTCTGACACTGTCACCCCCCAACAAACGCTCGTAAAGACTCGTCGCATCGTTTTGACCATCCGAAGGGGGTGGTGCGTGTCGGTACCGATGGATAGGACCGACAGTAATATCCAAACCGTCACGTTCCTCCAACGGTGCCCCAACTGCTTCTAACATCCAGAGGGGTCCTTAAGGAGCCTGATTTGTTTTGTCAAGCACCGCCCTTCAGGACCGCCCCCAGGGTCCACCAACTGCCAACTGCCAACCGCCGCCAACCGCCACCAACCACCAACCGTCAAACACTGCCAGCCGCCACCAATCGCCAACCGGCAACCGCCAACCTCCACCAACCACCAATCGCCAACCACCAACCGCCGCCAACCGCCAACTGCCATCCGCCAATCGCCATCAACCGCCAACCGCCAACCGCCAACCTTTGAAGTAGAGAAGGTCTCATGTCCAGTAGGCAGAGAGCGTCCCCGTGAGCGTTCGTTTATGGTGGCGTTACGAAGGTTGTTTTTGTATCCACCCCCCTGCTGACACCCCCGCCCCCGCCCCCCACTCCGCCGTCCACTCCATCCCGGCCCCAACACACAGCCTCCCTTCTGCACTGACGCCCCCCCCCCCCCCCAAACAGGCCCATCATGTCCGGCAAATCCATCCACTTCTTCACGCTGAGTCCCGCGGCGCAGGACTACGCCGACACCGTCGACGCGACGCAGCTGCTGGAGGTCGTCAAGCCCCCCCAACGGCCCCGGCGGCAGCCCCGCAGCACCGGCAAGAGGGCCTCCGTGTCAGCCTCGGCGCCCAGGGACCCGGACGCGGCCCCGGACGTTGTCGAGGCGCCCCGCGCCGCCCGCTTCCTGGACGACTTCGATGACGTGTCCGGGTGGTGACGCCCGGGCAGGGCTTCTTTAGAATAATTAAAAACCAAGGGGGGCGGGGACCCCTCCCCCAAAACCCCCTCCCCCCCTCCCCAGACCAAAGTGACCATCGTGGGAAAAAACGAAATTTACAATAGGGAAAATCTGGTCAGGCCATTTTTGGTACACCAAGTTTTGGGTCCAAAACCCCCTCCCCCCCTCCCCCCCCCCTGCTCAAAAGAAGCCCTGCGCCCGGGTCCTGCCCAAACAGCGCGGTCTAAACACCCGGAGCATTCCCCTACATCAGGATTGCGCATGAGGGGGAGGCAGGGAAGTGGTACAATGGTCGTACACCATCGGATGGGGGGGGGGGCAGACCGAAGCGCCCCTCGTGGGACAAAACGAAATGTACCGACGGGAAAATCTGATCGGGCCATTTTTGGAAACACAAACTTTTGGGTCCCAGACCCCCCCTCCCCCCCCCTCCGGCCCTTCTCACGCTTCCCCTGGGGGGGGAAGCGAAGCTGGAGGGAGGTGGCGGGCGGCAGGAAAAGCGGGAGCAGTAGCCGTGCTGGCGGTTGCAAAGCGTTTGGAGGGCGAGGGGGGGGGCGGGCAGAAGCGGTTGGGCGGAACCCACCGTCTGTTGGGGCCCGGGGGGTTACAGCACCCCTTTGGAGCGCAGGCCTGCCTGACATCCGGACATCACTGCGCACGGGCTCTTGCGACAGCCCCGCCATGTATTTTCAATACACTACTTCTTGCATGTGTGCGGGGGGGGGGGGTCGCCGCGCTGGGGCGGGGGCGGTGGGTGACCAGAGCAGAGGTAGAGGTCGAACCCTGGGGCGACCTCCGGGCACCTGCGGATCGGTACCCGTCCCCCTCCGGCTTGCGCGGCCACCGGGGCGGCCCCAGCGCCGAGGATGGGGTCGGCGTGTTGTTTACCTCGCCCGGGATTCGAACCCGGTACCCTCTGGTGCCATGCGCCGTGCGCGCTGGGCCCGGGTGAGAGGGGACCAGGGGATCGGGGGCCGGCTCGGGGCATACGTGCTGTGGCGGAGGGCCACTCGCCGACCCGCTAGCGCGCGTCTGCGCGTGTTTCGACCATCGGTGTCAGCCCTCTGGCTACAGGACCCGGGCACTGGAACTGATGTCGTCCCCCACCCCCCCCCCCCCCCCCAGGGACGGGTGTGTGTGTGTGTGTGTGTTTGTGTGTGTGTGTGTGTGTGTGTGTGTGTGTGTGTGTGTGTGTGTGTGTGTGTGTGTGTGTGTGTGTGTGTGTGTGTGTGTGTGTGTGGCTATGACGAGGAATCTGACATTCTGAGCCGCGTTGTGCTCGTTGTTTTGCAATCGTGTGTGTGGCTATGGCCAGATGGAGCACGGACTCCTCCGCGGATTTATTCCGGTCTGGGGAAGGGACGTGGAACCGTCCGCTTGCAAATCCTTTCTGAACGTTGCGCGCTCTTCGGCAGACCGAAAGACGTCAAGGACCGCTCTGCAGCTCCGGCGGAGTTTTCTCCACCCGCTCTTCTTGCGGTGGTCTTGTTTTGCTGTTCTCAACGTGCGGTGGCGCGCGCGCGCGCGTGTGGCTACGGAATGGGGCTGTAGGTGGCCGCCCGGTGGTTGGCGCAGCGACCGTTGCCTGTGATCGATGATGGGTGGCGATGGGCCGACGGTGGTTGCAGGCGCTTGTATCCGTCACTGCAGCAGCTTGGGAACGGTGGTTGCACTGTTGTATCGTTTCGCGCGTCTGTGGGGTGAGGCTAGTCTACCGGACTACCAAGCTACCGAACTCTCCCCTCTGCCCAAGAGTAGGCCTCTGTCGAAGTCCGATCATTCTGGTGCCCTGTTTGGTCGTGAAACAACGTGCGCCGCGGTGCCTTGTCAGGAGGTGTTGTCAGGAGGTGTTGTCAGGAGGTGTTGTCTGGAGGTGTTGTCTGGAGGTGTTGTCTGGAGGTGTTGTCTGGAGGTGTTGTCTGGAGGTGTTGTCTGGAGGTGTTGTCAGGAGGTGTTGTCAGGAGGTGTTGTCTGGAGGTGTTGTCTGGAGGTGTTGTCAGGAGGTGTTGTCTGGAGGTGTTGTCAGGAGGTGTTGTCTGGAGGTGTTGTCTGGAGGTGTTGTCTGGAGGTGTTGTCTGGAGGTGTTGTCTGGAGGTGTTGTCTGGAGGTGTTGTCTGGAGGTATTGTCTGGAGGTGTTGTCAGGAGGTGTTGTCAGGAGGTGTTGTCTGGAGGTGTTGTCAGGAGGTGTTGTCTGGAGGTGTTGTCTGGAGGTGTGGTCAGGAGGTGTTGTCAGGAGGTGTTGTCTGGAGGTGTTGTCTGGAGGTGTTGTCTGGAGGTGTTGTCAGGAGGTGTTGTCTGGAGGTGTTGTCTGGAGGTGTTGTCTGGAGGTGTTGTCTGGAGGTGTTGTCTGGAGGTGTTGTCTGGAGGTGTTGTCTGGAGGTGTTGTCTGGAGGTGTTGTCTGGAGGTGTTGTCTGGAGGTGTTGTCTGGAGGTATTGTCTGGAGGTGTTGTCAGGAGGTGTTGTCAGGAGGTGTTGTCTGGAGGTGTTGTCTGGAGGTGTTGTCTGCAGGTGTTGTCTGGAGGTGTTGTCTGGAGGTGTTGTCAGGAGGTGTTGTCTGGAGGTGTTGTCTGGAGGTGTTGTCTGGAGGTGTTGTCTGGAGGTGTTGTCAGGAGGTGTTGTCTGGAGGTGTTGTCTGGAGGTGTTGTCTGGAAATGTTGTCTGGAGGTGTTGTCTGGAGGTGTTGTCTGGAGGTGTTGTCAGGAGGTGTTGTCTGGAGGTGTTGTCTGGAGGTGTTGTCTGGAAATGTTGTCTGGAAGTGTTGTCTGGAGGTGTTGTCTGGAGGTGTTGTCTGGAGGTGTTGTCAGGAGGTGTTGTCTGGAGGTGTTGTCTGGAGGTGTTGTCTGGAGGTGTTGTTTGGAGGTGTTGTCTGGAGGTGTTGTCTGGAGGTGTTGTCTGGAGGTGTTGTCTGGAGGTGTTGTCAGGAGGTGTTGTCAGGAGGCGTTGTCTGGAGGTGTTGTCTGGAGGTGTTGTCTGGAGGTGTTGTCTGGAGGTGTTGTCTGGAGGTGTTGTCTGGAGGTGTTGTCTGGAGGTGTTGTCTGGAGGTGTTGTCTGGAGGTGTTGTCTGGAAATGTTGTCTGGAAGTGTTGTCTGGAGGTGTTGTCTGGAGGTGTTGTCTGGAGGTGTTGTCTGGAGGTGTTGTCTGGAGGTGTTGTCTGGAGGTGTTGTCAGGAGGTGTTGTCTGGAGGTGTTGTCTGGAGGTGTTGTCTGGAAATGTTGTCTGGAGGTGTTGTCTGGAGGTGTTGTCTGGAGGTGTTGTCTGGAGGTGTTGTCAGGAGGTGTTGTCTGGAGGTGTTGTCTGGAGGTGTTGTCTGGAGGTGTTGTCTGGAGGTGTTGTCAGGAGGTGTTGTCAGGAGGTGTTGTCTGGAGGTGTTGTCAGGAGGTGTTGTCTGGAGGTGTTGTCAGGAGGTGTTGTCAGGAGGTGTTGTCTGGAGGTGTTGTCAGGAGGTGTTGTCTGGAGGTGTTGCCTGGAGGTGTTGCCTGGAGGTGTTGTCTGGAGGTGTTGTCTGGAGGTGTTGTCTGGAGGTGTTGTCTGGAGGTGTTGTCTGGAAGTGTTGTCTGGAGGTGTTGTCTGGAGGTGTTGTCTGGAGGTGTTGTCTGGAGGTGTTGTCTGGAAGTGTTGTCTGGAGGTGTTGTCTGGAGGTGTTGTCTGGAGGTGTCGTCTGGAGGTGTTGTCTGGAGGTGTTGTCTGGAGGTGTTGTCTGGAGGTGTTGTCTGGAGGTGTTGTCTGGAGGTGTTGTTTGGAGGCGTTGTCAGGAGGTGTTGTCTGGAGGTGTTGTCTGGAGGTGTTGTCAGGAGGTGTTGTCTGGAGGTGTTGTTAGGAGGTGTTGTCTGGAGGTGTTGTCTGGAGGTGTTGTCTGGAGGTGTTGTCTGGAGGTGTTGTCTGGAGGTGTTGTCTGGAGGTGTTGTCAGGAGGTGTTGGTTGGGGTTGTGTGGAGTTGTGGGTTGGTGGCGCTGTTCTGGGGGTTCTGTTTGTGACCTGGTGACGTTCCGGCCACCTCCAGGCCCGGCCTATCATCACTTGGACGCTCCAGATCGCCTGCTGTTCCTCATAGCGTGCCTTCTTCCACGCTTCACCCTGACCGGTCCACTGACCCGTGCAGTGATCTGCCGCCATCTGCAGCAGCGGTAGACGCGAGCCGTGTCTCCTTTCCAGGCCTTTGCTTAGTGGCTGGTTGATACTATACCGGGGGGGGGGGGGGGTGGGTGGGTGGGTCAGAGGCCAAAAAAAAGTTTGTGTACCTAAAATCGACCTCCAAGTTCGGGCCCCTTTGATAAAATTTCATTTTTTTCCTGAGGAAAAATTTTCTGATGTGGGTGGGTGGGTGGGTCAGCCAAAATCCCGGGGGGCCAATTTGACCCCCCCCCCCCCAGTATCACTAAGCTAAGGCCTGCTCCTTTCCCTCACTCCTCTGGCGGCTGGTTTCATGACAGACGCCCATCACATAGAGGCCGGAACGTGTAAGGCCATCCCGTTGTGTCGGGCGAGAAGCTGAAGCCCGTCGGTCTTGCACATTCGACAAGGAGGTCTCCATTGCCCACGGGCCCCTCCTTCCTCCACATTTCTGACGCTGACGGAGGCACTCCGGGAGGCAAAGGGGGTGGCAGCGCAAACGTTGTGTTCGGAGGGTCCCCATGGGCCCGCATCGATTTTTGCCGAGGACAGCGCCATCACGGCCGCCACCTGCGCAACACTATGACCTGCCCGGAGACCAATGGCCTCCCGGAACACCCACACAAATCAGTAGCACTGCCAAAAGGACGATTAGAGCCACCCGCACTACGATCCCGGGGGGGGGGGCGCTGGACCCAGTCGGTAAACCCCCCCCTCCCTCCCCCCCCCCCCCCCCCCGCTCCCTGGGGCGTCGACCAGTGGCACCAAGAAGGCCAGCACGAAGAAGGCGCCGGACCCTTCTTCTTCTTCGAGGGGGGGGGGCAGGGCGCTCACCAGCATCCCCCCCGTAAACGTTCATTCAAACGCATATATCTCAACACAATCAGCGCGACGTGGCGATGATGTTGAGGCCTGATATCATCCGCTCCCCCCCCTCCCTCTCTGACCCTCCCCGTGATGCCCAGTGGAGTGCAGGACCACGGGCCTTGTCACTCATCCGAGGATGGCATCCACCGTCAACCGTGTCCCTGGTCAACCTGGTCAACCGTGGCCCTCGCCTCCCTCGTCTACGAGCGGGGCCTGACCGAGTGACCCCTTCGCTCTCCTGTCCCCTAACCGCCGCCCGCTCTTCTAAACAAACGGATCCGCCTTCGTGGCACAAGAGCATGGGCCCTCTACACTGCGGCCCCTTTTGCCGTGGGGTCGAAGGGTGTCGGGACCCCCCCCCCCCCCCCACTAGACCGTCCAGCACTGCCCCCACTGGGAAACACCGCACTCGGAAACACGGCCCAGAGAGTCCGCCTGCGGATATGGCGGTGCATGGGGCGCAGCAGAGTACTGTCGTCCGTACTGCCGGCGGTTGTTGACGGTTGGAAATCCCGCCCTCTGAACCCAAACCACAGATCCCGTCCCATCGCTTTGCACTCTCGCACTTAGCACCGCCCCCTGTCAGTGGGCCCAAGGGCCCGAGGTACCAGGCAAAGCAGCGGGCGGACAGAAGGAGCGTGTTCTCGTAGAATACCTGGAGTCTCCTCCTCACAGAAGGGCACGCTGCACGGTGCCTGTGAGGTTTCTGGCGGTGGACCAACGTGCCAGGGGAGGACCGAAAAGAGAGCACAGAAAATGTCTCTCCTCGGGCACAGCATCACCCGTGCACTGCGCCCACATCACGTATACATGACCCCCCCCCCCCCCCGAACCACCAAGGCCTTGTGCCAACCCCCCCGAATGGACTTTTTGCCCGCCCCACCAGCTAGTCCGGCAGCAATGTTCCTTTCGTCTTTGGGCCTCCATCCAATCGTTTTTGGGCGACCCGGCATTTCACGCTGACTCGTAATGCCGCAGTCTCTTCAATGGTGCATTGCGGCGTGCGTGCACATGCACTTATGTACAGTCCTCCACTGCCCTGCATGGCGCCAGGGCCCACTTTTATTGCCTAAGCCGCCCCCCCACTTTGTACAGTCTGCGCACTTTGCAGTGCCAATCGACAGCGTCAACAGCCAAACAGGTCCCCAGCGGAGTGCTTGGTCTGGCGGGAATCTCATGTTCCCATGGGCCAGGGCCGTGCACAGCACCGTGACCGTATGCACCTGCTTGACCAGGGCGTACGCACATTGCGTGCATACCTTTGTCTGGGTCCCTGCCTCGACTGCCTGCTCTCCAATGCCCCTGAGTGGGTCACTCTCAGCAGGGTTTGTGTGTGTGTGTGTGTGGGTGGGTGGGTGGGGGGGTTGCTGGACGCAGCGAGCGCGCGGCGTGGAAATCACTTTGATTTGACTGTGAGTCAGATACTTGGCAGCCTTTTGGTTTCATTGGATTTGGGCAGAGGGTAGCGTTTGCGCGCCGGGTGCACACCAGGCATCTTTTTTTTGGCCCGTTCTCCATCCATGACCATTTTCAACTCCCTGCCTGCAGTGCCTCGCGCTGTATCCACACCAAACAATCTGCAAATTGAGTCGCCCCCTGAGTTGGGGATATGGACTCATAACCCACAAATTTCAGTGGCCCCTTGAGTTGGGGAGTTGGACACTCGTGGCATTGCGGTTTGGCTAGGAACATCTGGCGCGACGGCCCTGATGAGTTGCGCCAGCCCGTGCATGTTTTGTTGCATTTCACGCAACTTTGCATTCGGAGGCAGGTCTGTCACCCTTTTCATGGACCACGGGACCCTGTCGCGCCTCATGTTCGGACTGATCAAAAGCAACTCAGCAGCCGTCCACGATGAGTGAGAGGATAGGGCAGGGGTGTGTGCTTTGTGTTGTCAAGGGCCATTTCAGAGAGCATGAAGTGGGCGCCAATTGCAATGCGCTCTTGATTGTGTGATGTTTGTGGGAAGGAGGGGTGTTTGTGCACTGCTTGTGGCCAGAGCGTTTGCCGTTTTGGGAGGGGACACGGATCAGGACGTTCCGGGTGTACTCGCCCCAAGAGTAGCGCATGGTGCGCGTGCGGTGCAACCCCCCCCCCCCCACCGTGAAAAGAGTTCTAACCCAGTCTGCCCAGGAAACATTCGATTACCGTGAGATCACGGTGACCTCAAGGCAACATTCGGTGGTTGTTGAATGCCGTGTGTTGTGTGTGTGCAGGGGTCATTGAATGCCGGACGGTGTTGCTCCTGCGCGCGCTGCATGTGCCATGACGCCTGTCTCTTGCCCTGGCACTTGACTCTGTACAGACCTTTTGCGCCTTCTGCATGGCGCTGCCATACGCCGTTGGGTGTATGTATTGTTTCATAGATCTCGTTGACCCGCCAACCGCCGTCGTTGGGCTGTCACTCTGCCCTCGCTTCCCGCCCCTGGTCCTCTGCTGCCTATGGGGGCGTACCGTGCGCTGTGCGAAAAGTTGGCTGGTCTCCACCACCGGGAGTTCGGTAAGTTCAGAAGTTTGAAAGGACGTCATTGAATGGCTGCTGCAGTGGACGGGGCTATAGGGGGCAGAATTTAGGTCCCTGGGACCCATGGCAAGCATCAGATGTTTGAATTTTTGAGTTTTGAATTGATTGTGCATGACTCCGCAGGTGATTGGTTTTCAGGGTTGTTACCTGGATAATCACCGTAATAATTGGCGCTGTGCACGTGCTGTGCACGCGCTGTGCGAAAACGCCCCCTATGGGATGCCTGCGGGTCAGGCGTGACTGGAGGAACACGAATGAAAGGCGCAGGGGGAGTGCGGGCGATGTAGCGCAGCAGCGTGATGCTACGCACCCCCACGCCCTGCCCAAACAGCACTGCAGGTGTTGTTCCTGCATCTTTGGGTGTCCCCCCCCCCCCCCCTCTCCTGCCCCCGCACCAGGGCTCATCCTTGTGTTCCCCCTGGCACAACAGGACGCGGTCTGTGTCAGTACCAAATTTGGACCGCCTGTGACGTGAAGAGCAGGCGTTGCAGTACTGATAACTGTGGTCATTCCATCCGCATCCGCCCCCCCCCCCCCCCCCCCCTCCCCATCCCTCTGGCTAATGGGGGCTGGGGGAAGAGACGGGTCATGAGCTCTATCACACAGGAGCCTAAATCCCATGGGTCACCTGAGCCTGAATTCAAGAAGCGCTGCTGGCAGGGAGTGCAAGAGAACGGAGCTATTGGCCTGTGTCCCTGGGTGCTGCCCCCGGCCTTCGTGCGCCATCCACCCATCCATTCCCCCCCCCCCCCCTCCTCCGGCAGATGGGGGCTGGAGGAAGAGGGACCGATGCAGCGCTGCAGGGCACGCTCCGCAGAGGAGAGGCTCTGGGCGGTGTTGTTGACGTGGACTGGCACCGCAGGCGGTTGCAGTCCCCGAAGGGGGCGTTTTATTTCCCCCGTTGACCCTTTCTCGCCTCTTACCCTCCCCCTCAGCCCTGACACAAGACAGCTGCGCCACACCCGCCCACAAGTCCTGTCCGCAGCACCAGATCCACAGAGAAGCCACGCCTCGTGTACTTCGGGCAGCCCACGCGCCTCCAACAGCGACGGGGCCATGCACAACAGCCCCGAGCACCAGCACAGCGACATCCGGCGCCCCGCATCACGTCCAGTCGCCTCCGGTGCGTAGGTGCCCTCGCATTCGGTGGCCATCGGTGCGCCGGATCTCATCTGCACCGCTCAACGTCCACTGCCACCATTCAGAGGGTTGTCTCCACAAAACTCGAGCCAATGCGTCATACCGGACGCATCTACCGGACCATCTCTCTTGACCTCCATCGCCCCACCCCCCCACCCGCCTGTTGTCCACGCCGCTCCGTGGCTCACCCAAGGGGACGGGATTGGTCTGGGCCCTTGCACACGGGGGCCACTTCGCAGGGGTGCCATGAACGTCTGCATGATTTTCCGGTTGGTGTTGGTCACGGACCGATCTGCGGCAGTTGTCTGCGATGTTGCAACTTGAAGCACGAGGGCCCTGCCATCGCGAAGCAAAGCCCTCACGCCGCCGACGCAGGGGGTCTCTCGTCTGTGGCCTGTGCAACCCCCTGTCCGCCCCCCCTGCCCGTCGCCTGCAGGGCAGTGACACCCCCCCATCTGCCCCCTTCCCTCCCGTCTAGACCCGACGGCATCAAGGGGCATGCCATTCTGGGGCCTGGCATATTGTTAGACAAACGGGTAGGAGGGGTTGGGTGTCCCAGGCACCGCGGAAGCCTGTTCAGCGCTCAAGCTTGCCCTTGCGGCCCATGGCACTTCATTGTTGGCCCATTTGATATAAAAAAAAAAGACAAGAGGGGAGCACGGGTTGCAAAGTGGACTCAGCAGTATGTCAGGGCCATGTATTGGTGGCCCAATGATGTGACGGATGCCCTGAACAGTGTCAGCCTGGAAACACGAATCTGTGGAGTGACCGCTGTGTCAAGCCCTACCCAAAGTTGTATTCTTCGGAGTTTCCTCCGAGAGGCTGCCAGGCACCAGCAGGGCAGACCACAAGTTCTGAAGCGGATCAGGAATGTGTGGATGGGGTGAAGTGTGTGTGTTGGGGGGAGGGTGGCACCATGTGCTAGATGCGCACTGTGCAAAAAGTAGGCTACTTTGGACCCCTTTCCCCCGATGGCCAAGGTGACTGCGGTAACCACTGTGTTCCCATACACAGGACTGCTCGGATTCTTACTCAGTCCAAAAACCCAGATAAAGCTATGTTTCACGCTGAAAATGCCAGATTGCTGTCCAAATCTGCTGTTTTTGCCCTTCAGATGTATATTTCGCGAGTGGTGGGTGGTTTGCAGGGCGGTCACGGGACACCCCCCCACCAACAGGTGCTGTGCGCGTGCTGTGCAGACACCCCTCCTTGTGTGCGGGTTTGTAAAGTCAACATAGGTCGGCGGGGCTCGCCTCAGGGTTCTGCAACTTAGAAGACGTCACGCCTTGAACTGTTGCAGTTTGAATCATGATTGCCCATGAGGTGTACGGGGCCGGTCCCGGGGGAAAGGCATCTGTCTTGATGCCATGGCCTTTGGCCTGTGCTGCCCACTCTGACGGAACGGGGTGGGCAGGCAGAGGGGAAGGCAGATGGGCAGGAACTGAAGAAGGGAGGGCGCAGGGGAGGCCTGGGGGAGAGGGCATGGCACGGGTGCGAGGAGTGGTGCCCCCTGCCAAAAAAGCAGCCCGACCTCGTGAATCAGGGCCCGATCTGCCCAAGTCTCTTCGCTAGGACTGCCCGTAGCAGTGGCTGGCCGTAAATGGGCTGTGAGGGTTGCAGTGTTCGGGCATGGCGATGGTTCCAGCGGCCTGCGTTTGTTCGGGTGGGAGGTATGGTTTCACACCTCTGTTGGAGGTTGCCCCATGGGTTTGGGCTCCAGCATCGAAGATGTGGCGTGGCGCCCGGTCATCTGCCTCTGCTTGTCCAAGTTAGAATTTCTCTTAACCCGTGTACATGCCTCGCTGAGCAGGTGGTTCAGAGATGGGGACCTTTATGCACCTGAACATGTACAGTTGTACACTGCCGTTTGCCCTGCTGTAGCCCCATTCCCTGTGTTATTGTCTCCTTGCTAATGCAACACCATTGCCCACCATGCAGCATCACTGTCCCAGCGATGCCATTGCCTCCAACCAATGCCCTGTCTAGACAATTACCATCGCTCCCATGTCCATGGACCCTTGGGGGGGGGAGGACGGTGGATTGATTAATACCATTGACAAACCATGCATATGAGTGTAGCAGTTGATTACACAGGGTTGGGTGAAGCACAGGGGGTTTGGCAAGCCTGGCCCTAAGCCCCCCCTGGGGAAGGTGGGTGGGAACAGTTGCGCGCAGCGGGTGTAGTAGAACAGCTGATAACCACAGGAGGAGGGGGCGCAGCCCCCACACCCCATCCTTGGACCCAGATTTCACAGTGGGGAAAGATGGAATGTACTAAAGGACAAATTGACTTGGTCCATTGTTGCCCCCCCCCCCCCCTGTCCTAATGCCGGTTTTTTAATTAGGTCACGCCCCCCTGTCCTAATGCGGGCTTGTCCAAACATGGTGACCCCGTGTTTCATCACTTTTGGGCCTTTCTTGGAAACACTAATGTCATGAGAGTCCATTGCCTACTTGGAACTGTTGTGTGCCATTGTTGTTGCATTAAAACACCTACTACTAAAACACCTGGGTCGTTCAGACTAAAACACCTGGGTCGTTCTACGAGTGGTCAAAATCAGAGTCCTACAGGCAACATATGCCTACATTCGCTACTGTGCTATCTACAACGCTATCTACAACTGCGCTGCGCTGTGCTTCAGGGGCGGGGGCACATGTGTGATCTAGATCATGCTGGGCACATTCCAGCATGCTGGGGGGATGGTGATTTGGAGTATGTAGCCTATTGCATATGCGTTGGTGGCGTAACCACCGTCCTACGGGTTATGTCCGCCGTGACGAGTCCCACGCCGTCATGGACTGCCGGTGAGCTGTACGGCATCCTGAGGTATCCTTGTGGATCGTCGGGTGGGGCTGTGTCCTGTCAAATGGATATAGCACGTCAACGAGTAGCTTTGTCCAGGGTGCAGGAAGGGTCAATATGGGTGTTGGTGTACTTGTGATTCCATGTGCTCTTGTGTTCTAGGGTGTGTGCTGGCCTATTGGACACCCTTTTGTGGTCATGAAGCAGTAGGTTGCCATGTGCGAGGCGTCTTAGATGTATCAACAAGCCGCTCGCGCCTTCCTCTGCGCTGAGTGGCACGCCTCCCACTATCGCATTGAGTCAAAAAGTGATACGCTCTTGCGTGAGCATTGGTGAGCAACATGCAGCCTCTTGGAGGCGGCAAATCAGGTGCTCCTCGGCATGTCAGAGAAAGGGAAACAGCCCCGCAGCCCGTCACCCACGAGGGTACGGTGCCGCGTGGCCATGCATGAAACCAGGATTCTGGTAGCCGCGCCTACATGGATGTGAAAGTCTACAACCATGTCTTACCCCCTCGCAGTCAGTCCCGCCGTGGTTCTCTACCACACAGTCATATTCTCTCGTCTTTGAGCTCTTAAGACAGGCAGTCAACAAGTACAACCTTGCAGCTACAACCATCTCACTAGCTTGGGGGGCGCCTCAAGCGCAGTGCGCGCGCACTGCAACTATTTGGGCGCCTGGCCGTACTAGAGACCCATACTTTGCGATACTAGGGGCCCCTAGGGGCATCATGGTGACCCCTAGCGTAGACTTTGACTTCTGATTTTGTTCCCTTTGTTGGGGACCCCCGAGAATGCAGGGGTGGGCCTTGGGCCTTGTAGGTTAAGCCTAGTGGTCTCCCACCTCAGGACCCCTATACTCAATTGTTTTACCTACTCATTGTGGGCCTACCTTTTAACTGATTCTGAATTCAGTTGCTTGGCCATGCTGGCCAAGCCACATCCTGTGTCTGGCCCACCCTACTTGCCCCAGATTCCTAACCAACTTCATTGCATGTCAAAGTGTGCACATGAAGTGCTTGGGACTATCCTTGAGGCCAGACTGATGCCAGTTTTCATTATAAAATACATTGCAACTTGCGGTTTGGGTCGCTTAATTCTAAGGGCATTTCCAAGGGGTGTGCTTGGGGGCTCTTCGGGGAGAACATAGTCTAAAAGTAGCGCGCAGTGCGCGCGACGTGCAAAGACTCCCCCTTGGTCTCAAGCAACATGGAATCGGATATCAACATTTATATTGAAACGGGTAGACTGCATGGGCTGGCGGCCCTGGTGCTGCCAGCCATGATCATCTTCACCTGGCATAGAGGCCAGCTCTGGCACACTGGACTTTGGGCATCACAGGGATGGACCCCCTCCCCCAACCTCATTTGAGCCTTGACATAAGTCCTCCGCTACACGTCCCATGGCGCAGCAGTTACTTGACCAATTGGGGTGAGCCACAGGCAAGGTAGTGCTGAAGTTATTGAACCGGTAGTGCGCCTTTTTCCGTCTTGTACCATGCAAACCTCCCGGGGTTGACAAAATAAGGCCCATATGTACATAAGCGACAGCATATGAGTGTGTAGCATAGCAATTCAGTGGCCCTAGCCACACGTTGTGGAACTGCCAAACATTGCTGCATATGCATACCAGGACGTGCATGTGTGGAGCGCTTTGTGACCCGTGTATGGCCCCTGTGGTGTCCTCCTCACCAGTGTGAAACTACAAGTCCCAAGATGGAGGTTGTACATGGTTCTAGACCCAATGTCCATGCACGCTCGTGGCTGTGGACCCTGTGTGGGGCTGCTGCACACGCCTAGCGCCGGAACACAAAAAAAATTCACCAGAAACATGCTGAGGCAGCTAACATGGATAAAAGAAAGAGGGGCACATCTGGAGAAGTTGAAGCAGGGACTATGGATGGAAACAATTCACCACACATGAAATAGCTTCAGGACAAGGAACTAGTATCCGCAAGGGTGATAGAAAAGACAAAAGAGCAAGTTAGGGGACAGGGTAGCAGTGGATGGCAAGCAATCATAAAAGTGGTTAGTGGTGATTGAATAGACAAGTCTGGCATGGATGAGAGTTGACAGCAATGAAGCTGATGTAGGCATGGCTGCTAGCAGGGATAGAGCCTTTTGATGGAGACGGTTGTTTAAGGTTCTGGTTGAAATGATTTGTGGGTGTCTATTCCTAGATGCCATGGCCTTGAAGGCATACCCTAATGGCATCTAAGGGGGAGCCTTAAGCGCAGTGCACGCGCAGTGCAACTATTTGGGCGTCTGGCCGTACTAGATACCCATACTTTGTGATACTAGGGGCCCCTAGGGGCATCATGGTGACCCGTAGCGTAGGTATTGACTTCTGATTTTGTCCCCCTTTGTTGGGGACCCCCGAGAATGCAGGGGTGACGTAGCATTTCCGCCCTCTTTTGGGCCCCAACCTTCCGGTGCTATTGAGGAAACCAGGACAATCTTTGAATCCACGCTTTGTTGCGTGGTGCATCATGGTGACCCTTGGCGTAGGTTTTGACTTCTGATTTTGTTCCCCTTCTTTTGGGGACCCCGAGGCATCGTAAGGAACATATGGAGGGGATCCGGTACGGAGTTGCATGAGTACGTGCGTGTACTCTTGCATTTGCAGCAATTTTTGATTCGAAGACAGGTACGGTACCCTCCATATGGTCCATGGGAACACGTACCTGCACATGTATGGACCGCACCTACACAGGAGGACAATGATGATGAGGATGTTGTGGGTGATGATGGGGATGTTTGTGCCCTTTGTTGCACCAAGTTTGACCCTGAAAAGATGTCCATGTGTGACAAGTGTGAATTGCAATATTGTACGGATTGCATTGACACGCACACATGTGACAGTGTGACATTTCTTTGATTCTGCAACTGTGTCATGTTGTGCACACAAGTTGCGTATTCTCAATGTGTACTTAGTTGACAATGGAACAGAAAGACAGTTGTGTGTTCTTGAGGGTGGCGACCAATGCGCTGTTCATGGCCTTTCCAGATGTGCATGATGTGTGTTATGTTCAGGGAAGGTGGTTTGCAACTTTCTTGAGCTGGGGCAGTTTGGGTCACCTAATTCTAAGGGCGTTTCCAAGGGGTGTGCTTGGGGGCTCTTCCGGGGGAACATAGTCTAAAAGTAGCGCGCAGTGCGCGCGCAGTGCAAAGATTCCCCCTAAACCTGTACTAGGAACTTGAGACACATCCCTACACAGCCCAGACAGACCAGTATGTAACACCATTATGGACCATCGCATTACCATGATTCCGCTTTCCGGCAAGGGACCGAACTCAGCATGGCAGACACACCAAAAAAAGACGGCTATGGCTGAGCATCCAGGGAGCAAACCTGAGGCTGTGCAAGCGTGGAGCCTCCTGCTCTGTCGGCAACGAGGTTGCCTCTCACACCCATCCGATTCAGGATAGCAGGAGAAGAGAAGCAACACCCAACAGCCCAAGAACTATGCTCTCGAATAGTCAAGGGGACCTCTGTTTCATCCATGAACAATCAAAACACAAATTCCTGCACAGTGCCCCAGCTGCTCAATGCACTGCCATCCATCTCATCGAGTGAGGCCGTGTGGCTGGGCTGTCATTGCACATTATCCCCCCCCCCCCCCTTCAGGGGGGGAACCGTCACCTTGGCCCAGACAGCATGGGAAATACTGGGCGCCAAAGGCGCCAAAGAAAATTTTTACAAGGCGCCGAAGCTGATTTACACTGTGATACTATGGCACAGATTTGTGGTGCCCCCCCCCCCCCCCAGGGGGGGAACCGTCACTTTGTGACCGTCCCCCCCCCATTAGGGGGGGAACTGGGCCGACAAAAGGGGGGAGATTTCAAGGCGGGGGAGGGTACCTGACAAAAAAAAGCCCCAGACTGACACCCCAGGTAGGGCCTAAGCTGCAATGCATGCTGTTCTTGCCAGCCAGAAGGGACAGTGCCAGAGACGAAGAGTAATACCCCCCCCCCCCCCCTTGTATAAGCTACGCCCTTGTCCAAGCTACAGTAGGCGTAGGGACCGTAATAATTGTGTACGCAATTTAATTACGTACGAAATGTAGTGTGGCCACATAAGACATGGGTGTGTCGCCACATTTGCCAATTTCAGCACATGTGGCCCTCTGCTGGTGCACCAGGAATCTTTTTTTTCAGTCTGATGCATCCCATAGGTCTTGAATTGCCAATTTCAGCACATTTAGCCTGCGCACGTGTATGTCGGCAGTTGTATGTGTTGTGCGCAAGCCACGCCCTTGTCCAAGCTACAGTAGGCGTAGGGACCGTAATAATTGTGTACGCAATTTAATTACGTACGAAATGTAGTGTGGCCACATAAGACATGGGTGTGTCGCCACATTTGCCAATTTCAGCACATGTGGCCCCCTGCTGGTGCACCAGGAATCTTTTTTTTCAGTCTGATGCATCCCATAGGTCTTGAATTGCCAATTTCAGCACATTTAGCCTGCGCACGTGTATGTCGGCAGTTGTATGTGTTGTGCGCAAGCCACGCCCTTGTCCAAGCTACAGTAGGCGTAGGGACCGTAATAATTGTGTACATTGGCGTAGCTTATACAAGGGGGGGGGGGGGGGTACTGCGGAGACGGCCCAGGCACTGGGCCATCCATCTCATGCCGTTTGGCCTGCCTCTCGTCTACCAGATCTTCACCGTCCCCAGCGCCATGTCTGTCTTGGATCAGCTCAAGAAGTACACCACCGTTGTGGCAGACACTGCCAACTTCCAGCTCATCGAGAAGTATGCCCCCCAGGACGCCACCACCAACCCCTCGCTGCTGTTCCAGGCGATGGAGATGCCCAAGTACGCCGACCTTGTGGAAGAGGCGCTGGCGTACGGTCAAAAGGCCGGCAAGGATATTGACACCCAAGTGGAGGTACTGCCCAGTTCTGTCTCAATTTTGCCCCTTTGCCGGCTTTTGCCGGCGCTGCCTAAACCCCCTCCCCACCCCTGACACACATGTCCAGATGGGTAACATGTGGTGACCCGGGACTGGCACTGGGTTACCCAGCCTCAGTGGGGGTAAGCACCCAACACACCTCGCAGCCTGGGCCCAGTGACCGCCAGCGGCCCTCCATATGCATGTGCCAATGTACATGGGGGGGGGGGGGATTGGGTGGGCCGTAAATTGGCGTGGGAAATTTGGCCGCCAAAGTTCCCACGCCAAATCCAGAAGCTTCCTGCGTTGTCCTCCTCTCCCCTTGGGCTTTGCATGCTCCATGTCTCATGTTCCTTGAGTCCGCCAAATTTCTCGCAGCCAGATTTCCCACCGCAAATTGACTGGGCATTAAACCCCCCCTCCGCCCCCCCCTGTGCAGGACCCGTAAGGGCCGGAGAAGGCCCACTGGCAGATCCCTGGGTCCTGCCCCCTCCCCCCGTTGTGCCCTTGTTACTGTGGAATGGACAGACGACCGGCCTGGGAGTCGACCTATGATCAACTGCGGGCGATGAAGGCCGTGGCGCGGCAGGGGCGGTTGGCGCCACTTGCGAGCAGGTAAAGCCGGCCATTTGTGGCCCCCTTGTCCAGAGAGGGCGCCTTGCTGGCATCTGAATGGTTTCGATCCGGGCGCGTGTCCACGCCTCATACTCGTGCTGCGGCTCCGCCGCTTGTGTACTGTCGAACACGAGATGATGTAGGACCGACCCCGTTATGGCATGCCCCCCCTGCCCCCTTGCGACAGCAACGCCCCTGTCGGAGCAACACGGGGTGGTGTTCCACAGCTTTGGAACCGTGGGATTTGGCAGTTGTCTCTAAGATCAAGTTTTATTGTGATTCGGGGCTTGGGGATGGTATCTCTGGGGATGGTATGCTGGTTCCTGCCCTCCCCCTCCCCTCTGCATGTATCACGCCCCACGCTGCCCCCTGCCGAACGCTTTCAGAGAATGTCTCAAAATATCCCACTGCCTGTGTCGTCTTGCTTGGCGTGCGCAAACAACACCCGTGTCAGGGCAACCCTCGGTGTTGTTTCCCTCAAATTTAGTGTTGGTCTCGGAAGGGGGGGGAAGGTACCGGAGGAAAGGAAACAGCGAGTCATGCGCAGCACGTCGGATTTCTGTGTTGCGATTCTATCAGACGGTGTTGTTTGTGTGCCTGTCTGATAAAGGAGCCGCTTTTGGCGGTTGCTCCCCCACCTTGCGCTGCACTACGGACGTGGGTGCCTGTGATGCGCCACACCTCGTGCATCCGTTGTGTGTGCGTTTGCGCGTGCGCCGCGCGTGCGCCGCGCGTAGGCCCGCTGCCCGTCTGAACACGGAGAGCCCATTGTCTGACCTCGCTTTGGACAAGAGGTGGGGGGCGGTACACATCATACTTAGGGCATTGCCGGCTCTTTTCCTCCAAACGCCGTCGGGGGCAAGGCCACGCGACCCTGCCAGCACAACGCCCCCCCCTCCCCCCTCCCCCCCTCACCGCCGTTCGCAGGAGGCCATCCTCAAACTCAGCGTGCTCTTTGGCCGCGAGATCCTGAAGCTCGTGCCGGGCCGCGTGTCCACGGAGGTGGATGCCCGCCTCTCCTACGACACCGCGAAGAGCGTGGCCACGGCCAAGAAGCTCATTTCGATGTACAAAGAGATGGGCATCCCGTCGGACCGCATCCTCATCAAATTGGCGAGCACATGGGAGGGCATCCGCGCGGGCGAGCAGCTCGAGAGCGAGGGCATCCACTGCAATATGACGCTGCTGTTCAGCTTTGCGCAGGCCGTGGCGTGCGCCGAGGCCGGCGTGACGCTGATCTCGCCGTTCGTGGGGCGCATTCTGGACTGGTACAAGAAGAACGAGCCCAAGGTCCCAAGACCGGGGGGGACGGGGAGGGAGGGCAGGGGGGCTGTGGGACGGGAGGGCTGGTGCGGAGGCGCTCGGTGGCGTGCGCGTCGGGAGCGCGGGTGCAGCGGACACGGGACGGGGCTTGGCTTGTGAAGGGGGCCGAGGAACGCACTACGCGAGGCACTTCGAGACTGAAGTTTGCAATGTTCACCGCAATCACCGCCGAACAGCGAAGTTGATGGAGTTGTGTCCGGTCGAGGTCAACTGGACTCGTCGACCAAACAGTGTCTGGCCGCACACCCGGACGTACTCCTGTTGGCACGCGGGGCACAATCGAACCAAATCGGTACCAAATCTCCACCGTTGACTTTCATGAAGGGCAGTTACCGGTGGGGCATTCGTAGGTGCGGCCCCAGAGTTTTGCTTCACAACTCAGCATCTGGGGGGGGGGTCTGACCCCCCCCCCCCCCCCTCGATCCCCCTCCCTTACGTGATTGGGCAAAATCTTCTCCAGGCCTTTGGCCAATCAAAATTTTTTTTCTGGCGCCTTCGGCGCAAGTCAGTTTAGGCCAAGAAATTTGTTCGGCACCTTTGGCGCCTCTAACAACTCAGGGGCTCCTGGGGGGGGGGTCCTCCCACAGCCCCCCCCCCCCCCCAAGGAAAACTCTGTGCAGCCCCGCAGCTGCTGGGTCCACGGCCCCTCCATGTCCTCTCTTGCAACCCCTGCACACCGTGTTTCCACACTGTCCGGGTCCGCTGAGGCGGCACGGCTTGGGACATGGTTGGGATTGGGGTGGGGGCGAAGGCACGTGCCGGTGCTTTGTGCAGCGCACACCCCCGGGGGGGCGTGGGGTGGGGGTTGGGAGGTGGGGCTGGGTGGGTCCCGGGGCAAAGCAAAGTTTGTGTGCCTGGTACTTCAGTTTTCCCGAGAAGAATGTTTGTGTTTTGGTTTTGGGTGGTTCGGCTTCGGGGGGAAGGGGGGGGGTCCCTTACTGCCACCGATGCAGGAACAGAAACGGGGGGCCAACGCGGCCGCTTTGCGGATCGGCGTGAGCGGCGGGAAGTCGATTGGCGCCGCCAACTGCCACGCGAGCAGCACCATCTGACCCCCCCCCCCCCCTCCCAAATTTTAATTAGGTCACCCCCCCCCCCCCCCCTCCCAAATGGTTAGGCAAACCCCTGAGTTTAGCATTAGATGGGGCTCCGGCCATTACTTAGTGGGCAGAGGGGGTGGGTGGGTCAGAGGCTGACAAAACGTTTGTGTACCTAAACCCGGCCTCAAATTTCCGGCCCGTTTAATGACTTTCATTTTGCGCCGGAGGAAAATGTTTCTGATGTCGGGGGTGGGGGGGGGGGGGGGCGGCTCGGCCGAGGCTGGCCAGGGCCCCAAACAACCTCCCGGGGCTACCAAGCAATGGCCCGATGGCGCTGCGTTTGTTGCGGTCTCTGCGTCAGGACGACTACTCCGGCGCTGCGGACCCGGGCGTGATCTCCGTCACTCGCATCTACAACTACTACAAGAAGTACGGGTACAAGACCATCGTCATGGGGGCCTCCTTCCGCAACACCGGGGAGATCACGGAGCTCGCGGGCGTCGACTACCTGACCATCAGCCCCGGCCTTTTGCAGGAGCTGTCGGACGCAAAGACCGAGCTGCCCCGGAAGCTCTCGGAGGAGGGCGGGGCTGCCGCCTGCTCGGATCCCAAGCTGGACATGGTCGAGACCCTCTTCCGCTGGATGCACAACGAGGTGCCGTGCCCCCCCCCCCCCCCCCTCCTGCCCCTGCCCTGCGTGTCCCACCTCCAGGGCTCCGTTTAACAACTCGGCACCACTTGGAGGCCGCCTAGTTCCTGTGTGCACGTGATACTGGAGGCGGCCCTGTACTCAAGGTCTCATTGCATTTGGTACGGGGGGCTATTCACGAACGATGTTGTTATCCGTACCCGCGAGACGGGCATTCATTTCATATTCATTTGCACCATGTTTTGTGCCCCCCCCCTCCCCCCCTCCAATGGTTCATGGCTTGTGACAGCACTCAACACATACAAAAGTCGCATGCACCGAAACTCAGACATCGAAAAAAACTGCACTGCACTCAGGATGAAGCTTTCACACTATTCCACTCAAGAAGAGCATGATGCAGCCAAAGCTCATGGCTCTGCGACTAGGCAACCGGTCCCATACCCCCTGGACCCCCCCCCCCCCAAAGGAATTCTGCCCATCTCTCCCATACCTACAAATGCATGGCACACCACTCTTTTCACTCAGCCTTCAGTCTTTCTTGTGCTGCAGTAGCACACCGGGATGCCCACGGGCGTGGCAGTTCCCGCTGCATTTCTTGGTATCAGCATCAGCTTACCTTCGCAACGTGTTGCGTCCGCTACCACATCGCCTTCCGGGGCAATCGTAGCATTGGGCAGCTCTGATCCTTCATTCCGCGAGATTTCTCGAGTGCCATCTGGTGAGCGGGCTTCGCCAGCTTGCCATGGCCTGAACCCAAGTAAAAAGAATGCATGGCAATACGCCGATCCCCCCAGCGCCTCCTGCACCCCTCCTGCAACCCGTGCCTGGTGCACACATTTTGGCACATCGCATCCTTAAAATTCAAGGAAATATTTGGTACGAGGCAGGGCTTCCAAATTTGTCCACATCAATTTTCTCCGTCTCTAAAATTTCCCCCTCCGGTAGGGCGGCAGTGTCTCCGGTCCAGACCCAGTAGCTCCCCCAGTTTCAAACCCTCCCTTGCCATCGTGCGGAATTTTGCGACTGCATTAGGGGTTTTGGGTCCTGCTGTTGCCTATTGGCCTATGACCCACTTGGCAGGACCCACTCACAGTGAAGTCATACCAGGGCCGTTCTTCGATGGGGGAAAAAAAGAGAAACACTCTGGACCTCCGATGTCAGGGGGTTGCAAAAAGGGCCGCCGACCGACGGCAGTGGGCAGGTCGACCGGTGGCGGCCCGGCGCTGTTGGTGTTGGTGGTTACCCGACAGAACGGACGGTAACCGCCAGCTGCAGGCAGTTAACTTAACAACGGCTGGGCAGTAACAACCAGCGGTTGACCCGTAACCACCAGCCCGGGTGGCGCATGTTCCCTGACAGAACAAACAACAACTGTGGGCATCCTTAAGAAACATGGGCTGCTGGCCTAATCTTTCCCAGTCATTCTCGCACAACCTCCCGCCCGTCCTCTCCGGCCCCAAAAAACCCCCTTTTTCCCCCTTTCCCCCCCCCCAAAAAAGCGGGAAGGGTACCCTAGCGCCATCCCAAAGCCCGGGATTTCTGCGCGCTGCATGCAGGGTGAATACGCAACATAGAGACGCGGTGTCAATATCAGCAGCCACCCACCAGGAAGCAACAGCAACGGGCCTTATACCAAAATTTCCCTTCATTTCTAAGGACCAGTTCCAAATTTTCCCCTCCTAATTTTAGCCCTCCCAACAAAAAACCCCCTCAAACAAATGCCCTCATGGCACGCAAGCACACCCACAGCACAACAAGCAAGACACAAAACAGGGCAAACGCACACCCGCCGTGAACAACCCCCAAACACGCCAACCCACACGCGCCAAGCAGAGGAACGTAGAGCACAACACACAACACCACCAACACAGAAAACGCGAGCCTGCGAACGACATCAAAACCGCACCACACAACAGCACCAACCGCCCCCCATCCCCCACCGCCATACCACAGCGCGTGCCCCCCCCCCCCTCCCCCTCATACCTCTGACCTGCCGTCGCTCGTCTCAGGACGCAATGGCCAATGAGAAGTTGGCAGAGGGTATCCGCAACTTCGCGAAGGACACCCGCAAACTCGAGGCCATCATCAAGAGCAAGCTCGAGGCCCGCCAGAAGAAGTAAGCGCCGCGGGCCTCTGGCAGCCCCACGCGTAGCTGGGGCCTGCCGTACCCTATCGCTTTCGGGGCCCCGGGGCAGCGCGGTCATGCGTGACCTCAGAATTTCGTGCACTGCCCCGCCGCCTCACCGGCCGTGGGCAGTGCCTACTTACGTTACTGCCGTGTCGGGCCACGTCGCCATCATGCGGCTGCGTGGCAGTGGGTGACTGCGCACGGCGCGCTTTGTGTCCCCGATGCCCGTGCCATGTCAAGTGACCACACCCCCCGTCGCATGCGCTGTCCCAGGGCAACGCCGGGGGCATCCCCCGGGTCACGGGGGAGGCAAGCAAACAGGTCGCCTGCGGGGGGTTTGGCACATAACGGCCAGCCCCCCCCCCCCCTTCTTGGGGCTGAGTTGGTAAGATCCCCCCCCGCCCCGGCACTCCGATGTGCGCGGGCGTCCCTCCCGGCCGTCCTCGACAAATGGCAGTGCTCAGGTCTCAGTTTGCGGGCGCACGGGAACGGGCTGCCCCTTCCCTCCCCTGTTGACCGGTGCCTGGCAGCATGAGCCCGACAGTGGAGGATCGCGCCCCAGTCCGGTGCATGTGGACGCCTCCTGCGCCCCATCCCGCCGTGCTGGCCCCATTGGGTGGTGGTGTGTGGTGGAAAAAGGGTGATGGTGGAGTCGATGATGTGGTGAGATTTTGGCGGTGAAAAGGGGATTTTCCTCTGAATACAATCGCGGTGGGAACATGGGGGAAAAGGGTTCATGGAAAGAGAACGCGTGTTTGTTCAGCAGCGTCACTCGTCCATCGAAAGTTTTGACGATTGCTGACCTACGGATCAGGAGGACGATTGCCCCCGAGCGTCTCCTGTTCCGATGCGGTTTCCGACCGGTGTGCCGGGGCCCGGGCCATGACATGCGCAGAGCATCGAGGGCTCGGCCCCGGCCCCAGAAAGGCTCGCGGGCCGTGCACGTCCCGCAAGCGGCACTGCGTGGCGCCACGCGCGCCGCGTGCTCACGCGGTGCTGCCCGACGCAGCAGTGCCCCTCGATGAGGTCATTTTGCGCTGTAGTTACGGCAGAATCGACATCGTTCCGAAGGTCTTGCAGTGCACTGCAATCGCAGTCCCAAGCCGTTACCGTTTGGCTGGTACGCCCTGTGGTTTGGCTTGTACTCGCCCATGGTGTTACAACAGCACGTTCAGTCTATTGCGCACAGCCTCGGGTGCCGGAAGGGCGGAAGGAGCTTGGGGAAGCTGATATACAGGCGGAGATTTTTACCACCAAAGGAATGTAGCGAAGGATGGCGAGATTGTGCAGAACTGTGGGGAGGATATGGGCGATCGTGCAGAGCCGGAGAGACTGCGGAGAGGCTGTGGGGGGGGGGGGGGGGGTTACGGAGAGACTGTGGAGTCCACAGTCTCCGATGGCTCTCCATATCTCCTCTGAAACCTTCCCAAAACCGCTGAACAGCCTCCCCGCAGCCTCTACGGTCTCAGAGCACTTGGAGCACGGGGAAAGAGGCATGGGGGAGGATGTGGGAGAGTGCCTTCGCGTGTGTATGTGTCTGTGTGTGTGTGTGTGTGTGTGTGCACCCTGCAACAGCAAGTACAGTCCCAGCCTTCATCACCGCTCCCCCCCCCCCTCTCATGAGTGTCGGGCATACAAGGGATAGAGGCATTACGGGTGCCATGGTATGGGCCGCGAGCACGTGGCAAAAGTGGCCTGTCATAGCCCAGCAACCCCAGTTTGCGCAATTGTGCAGTGGCACCCATTGGAAACAGAGAGGCGGGGTTTGGGCTGGGGCTTCTGTGGGAATCTCCCCGGAGTCTGACCTCTCACGGTGAACGGCGACGACGATGAAGAGTGACAGCAACAACAACGGCAGCAACAAGGATAGCACAAGCCAACAACCAACCACAGTCAATCAGACTCCACTGATGGCAACACAACACAATCCCCAGGGAACCAATCCATGAAGTCGGCAAGATGCGCGAACACTCCGCTCGCAAGCAATAGAAGGAACAGAGCAGGGTGTCAAAGTTTGACCTTGACGCTTTTGTGCTCCAAGGTAAATTCAGAGCATCGTGGCTATACATCAATAAGGGAGTCACGCAGTTGGTCACGCATCGTGGCCATGATGACAGCACAGCATGCCTGTGCCGAGTAGGAGAGGTCTACAACCAAGTGGGCCCCAATTTTAAACAAGTCAGCATCAGGGGCTAGAGACTCAAGGTGGAAGTTCCAGGCACCCAGTCGCCCCGTGACCACCACCGGGTCGGAGCCACGAAAGGGGGCTTGGGCCAGTAATAGGTGCGCTAGCAACGGCCCATCACAGATGCTAAGAAACAAGGGGAGAAGCTCCACTAGGGACAATCCCTGGAAAGAGATGGAGGCTCAACCCCGTCGCATCAATGGAATGTGCGGGCAGACAATTGCAGGGGGCTCGGAGTGTGTCCACCAGCAGCAACACATCGTTGGACGCTTACAATGAGGACAACATATTGTTTGAGAACCACCACTCAAATCGAACTGCGAGAGCAGCAAGGCAAAACTTTCAACAAAAGGTGAACACGTGAGGACTGATTGAGTGTTGCATGAGGTCAGGGTCATGCTGGATGTCCCAAGGCCTGAGTTCAAGGCCCCTCAAACCAAACAGTGCCAGGGGCAGGGGTGTGTGCGCCCGTGAGCCCATCAGATTGTCGTCCCTAGTGCAATGGTTTCCAACATCAAATGCTCACAGATGGAGTGTGTGAGGACAGGCGAAAGGTGACACTTGGCTATGACCATTCGTTGAGCTTGAGGATGCAGGGCAGTGTGCTGGTGTTCCTACGGTGTGACGGATGTCTCCTGAGGACACTATGAGATTTTTTGTACTCAGTTTTACCACATTTTGCTGGGGTTTACCTCGTGTGGTTAAGTATTACCAAACTCCCCACTACGAGCGCCAGTTGTTCCAGAGCTTAAAGTAACGTGACGCTCTGTTGTACAGGGGATTCCAATCACCGTCTGCCTAGGAGGGGGTTCTGTCAATACCGACCCATTACCGTCCAAAGGCACCCCGGGATTTCGATTGCGGTGTGGGGAGCGATAAAGGCCCCTACCCGGACCTTTTTTTGGAGGCTCTTTTGACCCCCCCCCCCCCCTCCACCCCCCAATATAGTGGTGTTGAGCACTCCAAACTTCACTGTCCTGGGCAAGACTTCATGTGAAGCATGGCAACAAGGCTCAATTGTTCAAACCAATTGTAGGGGGTCAAGGGGGTTGTTAAAAAGAGACGGTAGAAGCAAGATCATACAACATCACATGTACCACTGGTGCCCAGCATAGAACATTGGAAGAGAGACCAATATTGTCCCGTTACCGGTGGCAATTTTAGGAAATCTGTACCGACGTGCATGCGATATGCTTCGGTCCGTCGCTTGGAAGTTTTCGAAAACCCTTGGAAAGATGCTCGGAAGTTTTGGCAGCCAGATCGGGTCCCAAAACGCAACCGATATCGGTAGGAATGTTCCATGGGCTTCCCAGCCGACCGTGCCGGGGGAGCTCGGAAGAAATTTTGGCTGGGACTTCCGAGATCAACCCTGCAATATGAGTCCCATTTGCTGAGCATGAATGCTGAGCATCCCCAAATATCCTGAGCAATATGCTCAGCATTTTGCTGCCATTTTTTACCTTCTATGCTGTGCGTCCCAGCACCATGTGTAAGAAAAAGTTAATCGCATGGAGAACGGCAGAAGTACAGAAGGTCCCATGACCACGACGCAGAGAGCGTCCACATGAACGTTCGTTTCTGTTGGCATTACGAAGGCTTTTTCTTTTGCTGACCATCCGTTGTAACTAGCTGGGCCCGCACACCAGGGCCTGGGGGAGTCGCATATCGAAACTGAGGGGTCGCCCCCCCCCCCCCCCCCTCCCCCCCGGATGTCATATCACACCTGAACCTGAGAACCTTGGGTGATGACTGCCACTGACGTGTCTTTTCTTCAACAACTCAAGGTTTGCAAATGTTGGCCGTCTGGTCCCATTGTGGGTCGACGGGGGTGCTCATCAGACCTATGTTAGCACCCAAAGAGATGCAGGCACTTGGAATTCAGTCAATAGAACTGCAATTCTCCACGGCTTCCAGCTTTTACACTGCCTGACTTTGATTGTGAATGGAGAGCAAGACTGAGAGGCAAACTGGCACTACAATAGATCTTTACAATGATGCTGTTCTTCCGGCTGTTGGAAGCCGGAAGGAAAAAGACCTCCACAAAAGGGGCAACAATTTATTTTACCCTTGCCAGAAACCAGATACAAAATTGTCCCTGTGTTCTTGTAAGAAGAGATTTTGAGTTATGATCATGTTGCTGCAGCCGGGGTGGTGCATGTAGAAGGGGTTTGCTGTAGGAAGCCCAAAGTGTGGGCACACGCCCTTGTTCTTAGTTTGCAAGTTCAGGTCTGCCATCGGTTCTGCAGCCATCTGGTTCCAAAATTGGAGCGGGGAGGAGGTGGAGAGTTTGGTGGCACAAGGATCAGCTCTCCGGTTTCCATCCCATGTTCTCATGTTCTCTGCTCAATCTTGTTGTTGCCTCATGGTGCTGGCTGCCTCACGGCTGAGGTAGCTGCTCATGCTTCACAGAAAAGTGTTTTTGAGGTTTTGGCCTTCTTTTGAAGGCCAGAAGTTGCAATTCCCTGTGCGCCAAAGCGTTTGGTTGCTGTGGTATGTGTGGGGTCATCGTTTATTGACAATGGTAGCTCTCCAGGATCCCTGAAGACCTAAGCAGCATGATGCACAATAAAGGCATTGGCACACTGAGGCATGCGGTCGAAGATGCATTGTGCTTGGGTATTAAGAGTGTGTAAAGGGTTGCACATCAATCAAAGGGGAAGCAAATGAATGAATTTTTTGCTGCGTGATTACTGCGAGGTGCAGTGCAGCTGCGTCACAGGCATGCTGTGACATGGATTTCTTTCTTGTTATGCAGCTGTTCTGATGCATTTTATGATGGCAACCAACCGCTGGCTTGAATGCTGCAGAGGCTGTGCTCCACTGCCCGGTGAAGGCATATGACTGCTTACTCTTATGCACGGCTGGATCAGGCTCGGGTCCCAAACAATGTGCTGCGCCGTATGTGTAATGTTGCAGTTGGGATCTACAGGTGCCCGGTACTTGAACTTCCTCATGAAGTGTGGCTCCAAGTCCAAGCATTTACTGGTGTAGTGGGTACCCTCACCTTACGACTCACATGTCGGCAGCTGCTGGTGTGTTCCACGATACCCTGACATAAAAGGATTGGCGCCAAAGATGCTGAGGGAAATCATGGTCAACGGCGGCCTGCCAAAAATTTGTTGATAAAATGATAGAATTTTCTGGTTCACCGCAGGAGGAGTGCATACAAGCCTGCCACCAACCCCAGGTTTCCCCAGATACCCCAGTTTGGCTCCACTGCCCCTCTTGTCCACAGTGTGCAGGATATTTTACTACCCACCCACCCACCCACCCCCGTGCCCTCCACCTCCTCAAACCGATCTACTTACAGTGCATCTGCACACCGGGGCCGCGCGCTCCCACCCGTCAGATGGTTGTTCGACTTATTCTGTGCCCGTCTCAGGAGGACAGCGGGGTCTAGGGAACCAGCCAGACTCTAACCTGGACGTAAAATTGGGACCGAGTTAGTGGAGGACCAAGCCAGTGGGGAAGAGATCGTGCGCAATGCACGCCATGCACCTTGCACTATGCCCTAGGCACACTGCAGATTGTGCAGGGCAGAAAAGACATGAATCAAATCACATCCAATCGTTGGACAAATCAAATGAAATCCAAACCACACACCACTTTAATCAAATGCACACCTCCAAGAGCCATGCATGTGATGATATGCCATGGGCAAGATGCACAGTGCACAGTACATCCATGAACTGAAATGGTGGGGAACCCCATACTGGACGCAGCACCCTGCCCCATTGCCACCTTCTTCAGCACCCTTTTGGCAATGATTCCGGTGCTTTCAGGTAGTCTGCCCCCTCAGCTTCTCCACACATGGTTTCTTCTCTGCAGGTCTGGATGCAGAACGAAGATTTTTGGAGGGATTTGTGTCTGCAGCAGTACAAAGTGTTTCAGTCCACCAAGACCACATGGGAGTCCACGTATATAACACACAACCTCTTCGACCGATGGTGGGGGAATGTCCCCCTTTTGGATGATTACCCCCCTCCAAAGAATAATGCCATTATAGGTTTGCCCATACTGTTCATATGTTCATATGTTGTTCTCTGCCACATTTTCTTCCTTCTGTCACACTGGTCAATTGAATCGGAAGGGTATCCCTCCACATGCTCTTCATTTGTGCGGTTTAAGGGCACTAGGACCATTCAGAAGTGCATGCCCGCGGATTCTGGTGTCCATTTCGTTGCTTTCTGGATACTAACGCCCAAGTGGTCCCTTTTGCCTAGGCATGATTGTAGGATACTTTGGATTCAATAACGCTGATGGGCCTTCAGAGGGTGGTGCATCAGGATAGCAAAAGTGAGGGCCACACTGCTCGCAACAGTGAGCTCCATTCAGAGTATGTCACCTCACAGTGATATGCAGGCACCACCCCAAAGAAGATTTTTTTTCGCTGTCAATAGTTTTTCAAGCCAGAAGATGAGCAGTCATGTTGTGGATACGTCTTAGGGAGGGCAGGCTGAGGAAGAGATGCGTGCGGGGTGTCTCTACCTTTTTTTTGGACGCTGTTTACAGTTCTTGCAACTTGAAAAGTTGCAACTTGGAGTCTTTTGTGGAGCCTTGGCAACTGTGTTGACATATGGTACCCCGATGCTGCAGCAAACTGTACAGTGCCATTATGGCCCCTGATGCTAACAAACTATACTATGTCGTGATTACCCTGTGCAAGGATAGGCTGAAGCAAGTCTTTAGAAGCTTTCCTCCAAGATCTTTGTGTGCTGCTTGTTTCCTGGCGCTTTCCCAAACAGGACTGTGGTACGGCCTTGAAGGAGTGATTTGTTTTCGCAATTGGCACCTGTAACCATTAGCAGAGAGCAGCGTAGCACTGCATTTAGGCTTGGGACAGCAAGCACAATCTGGAGAATATCTGTGATCCGCCCAAATTATAATGCTTGTGTGTGTGTTCTGGCCAGCCTGTGCAAATGGCAAATAAACTAGTCACCTGATGGGTGTTGACGACTCCTGGAAAAGAAATGCAGAGACGAGTTGGCCAACTTATGCTGACCTTGAGGTCCCTGCCTCGGAATACAGGTGCAGAACTGGTTGGACAACCATTGAGCGGCTGAATCCCTCAATGGCCCCAACCAGAAAGGGCTTCGCAGCACGGTAATTGTAAAGACTGGCGGACACGAAGTGAACATGGGTCGGCTGGTGGGTCCGTCGAAGAAGGACCGATACAACACCCATGCGCACGTCCCTGTGGATCCTTGCTCATGCATTGAGGGCCATTAATGATGACATCTATTGATGACACTTTTCATTTTCAGGCCACGTCCCTGGTGTTTATGTGGGGATGCGTTGGGACAAGCGAGAGGGTCTCGTGCAGGATCACGTTCATGGTTACAAAGTCAAGGCAGTGTGTTCAAGCCATGCTCTGGGGTATCTCCTCTTCTCATTCAACCCTCAAACGCTCAGGGAGAGACCTTCTGTGATGTATCCCAGCCTTTATGTGAACCAAGTCATGAATGATGTGGGCAAGCTGCGTCCAACACTCTTGAGGGTTGTTTTCCGCGACACTGCAAAAGATCAGAAGTCTTGCCCCAGGCTGAATGTATTGTACGTTGCCTACCTTTTGCCTGAATTTTCTTGCTGAATGGGTGGATGAGCAGAACATCTTCCCTCAGTGTTCGTTTTGCTGCATGGGAGTATGTGACATAGTGCGCGTGCAGTGTAAGTCTTAGGCATGAGTGCCCCTTTTTCAGTCTCACAGTCGGCAGTGTGCCATCAATAATGCATGGCCGTCGTCCACGGCAAATGATTTGCAGAGTTGGTGATCTCATCCACCATATCCTCTGGGATATGGTCGCTTGCCGTTTGCTGCTGTTTTAGGTGGCCCACAGAAGTGGGGTAAGAACCGGGGCAGAGCTAAACGGGTGCGTGGATCTGATGGGTGTAGAACGTGCTGTCCCCCCCTCCCCCATCAAAATCACCCCCCCCCCCCCCCCTTTGCAGGTGGTTTCTTGTGGTCCTTCTTGAGGTGCCACTGTTTTCAAAAAGATTAAAGTTGAGCAAATACTTGTAGTTTTCCCTCAGCAGAAACAGAATCAGGTCGGAATTGACAGAATGTTGGGACAGTACACCATCGGGGGGGGGGGGGGGGGGGCGACCACTGCGTTACCCGAAGCCATTTGCCTGGACTAAGTTGATCATTTACTTTGGGCTGCCACTCGGCCATCCATTCTCTCTCTTGCAACTGTTTTGTTTGCGGGCTGCGCTCTTGGTACCTCATGCCTGAGGCCAAACGCCGGAAGGTCGCATTTGCTGCTGATGTCGACATGCCATCGGCCGATGCTGCGCTGTGTAGGTGTTGGCAATAGTGGAGAGATGGGCCCTCTCATTCCGCGGCGGCGTTTTTGCCGCCTAAAGAACGCGGGGCCCTGGCCGCCAGTTACCATTTTCAACTCCTACAAGATGGGCTACCCTGGGGTTGCCTGTCGAGCGAGCACTCAAGGGGTCGGTGGGGGGGAAAGGGGGCATAGAAGAGGGGTGGGGGGGGAGTGCTGGGGGGGCGTGGGTCTCGAGCGAGCGAAGCAAGGGTGGAAGGGTTTCAGGGTGGTATAGGGAGGGGCAGGGGCTTGATTCGTTCTGGGTGTCCCGCAACATGCGCCCTTATTAGGCCCCTTTTACTAGTGTACCTGAGTTTCCCTCCCCGTTCATCTGCACCATTTTGGTCTCAATGTTCAGTCTTGATTAGGGTTTGACCTAGTTGTACTCTCCGTAAGTAAGTGCCCCCCTCCTCTTTCGATCCCCTGCCACTCCCCACCCCACCCCCATTCTGCCCCCTGGGACAACCCCCCCCCCCCTGCCTCCCCCCTCCGAAACCCACGATGTTCTTGGGTTGGTTTTGGGGGGTCCCGTCACAGGAGCCCTTTGGGGGGGGGGGATACATGAATAAGCTATGTACGCCTAGAATAACCCATGGGTGTGTTTGCCCCGTCGCTCTTCAACAGGATGGGGACTTCTCCGGCAATGCTGTTGCGGTTGGGCCACGGGCTGGGTGCATGTGCATGGTCACCACATCTAATGGACCCCCCCCCCCCAAAGCGAAAGTCCGCGCACTCCTAGAGAAAGAAATAGTGATGGGGAGAGAGAGTACAAGGATGCGACACGGCTTCCCAATGGGTTTGCACGGACCCAAAGCTGCCCTGGGGCCGTTGGGCTCACCCAAAAGTTCTGTTGTCTTCAGCAAGTCCCTCGGTGACAGAGTAATGCTTTGAACAATGGTTAAAAGTTCCTCAGGCACCCCCACTCTCAACCGCCCGCCATGTGGACACATGGACATACGCCGCATGCCAAGCGACGCAGGAAACTGATTGTACGCAACTGTGACACTACGTCACCCTGGGCCTCGTAAGGATAGCCCACGTTGAAGGGCTTGATTTGACATGGTGCCTGTGCCCCTGTCCAGCCGACTGCACTGTCTTCAGTTCCATAGATCTCCATTACCGGGCCCTTTCCAGCCCTTTGCAAACTTCTGCAACCATCCACTAACCCACAGCATGGCCCACCTCATTCGTGCCATGCTTTTGCTTGCACAGTCTGCAGCCTGGGGAGTGCCCCCCCCCCCCCCACCCCTGCACACACAGAACGATGTTGCATCGGATGCTTCTAGAATACCCGAGGGCTCTCTGTTCGCGTGCTGCCGTCGTTGGGTTTTCGCTGTGCCCTTCTATACGTCCTTGCATCCTTTGCAGCGCTGTAGAGCCCGCACCTCCCCCCTCAGACAACTCCCCAGCCCTCGTCTGAAGCCTTCCCCAACCATCAGAACGCATGCATGCCTACCGTATACCAGCATCAGCGCTGCTCAATCAATGCCCACTCTTGTCGCATGCGCAGATACTCAGTGCTTGTGTCAGAGCACACACAGGACGGCGACCTGGATGTTGTGAGGCTGCAAGCGCCACAAATGCTGGACAATTTGTATAAAGCTTGCCTGTACGGGGCCACGCTCATGTCTCAACTGCGTGAGGATGAATGCAAGGAGGTTGGGCTGGATTGGAGGCTGGGCCATGCAGTTCGGGTTATCTGTCGCATGCAGGTATTCCCATTCCTTCCCTCCCGCAATGCCCCACCTGCAGTCTGTCGTATCAGATCACAGTGGTATGCACTGAAACCGACATTGTCCTGCTGCGCCACGCGCCGTGTGCTGTCCAAGGCCAAGCGGAAACTGAAAGGCGAGAGAGTAGGTCCAGGACCAGTGGAAGGGCGGTGCCCGGAGCTGACCTGGAAAAGTGCAGTAGTTTACGAGGCATTTTTTTGGATGCAGATTGCGCGCGGGTGCAGACGTGTTTGCAGCGCGGGCTCCGGGGCACAAAGGGAGAAAAGGAGGTTCAGACGAGGCCTGAATGGGCAGCGGGATTCTGTGCGCCTTTGCAGGGCCCTGCTGAGGGCGGGCTCTCCCCCTTCCCCTTTGTCCAAGCAACACCAGGCGTTGGTTCCGTCAATTTTTGCACCGTTGAATGCCAAATGTGGAGCCCTCGTTTGTACTATATGCCCTACTTCTTGAACCAGGCGGTTGCCTGAGAGCTCGCATTACACTCTTTCAATTTGTTGAGCTTGGAAAAAAAATTTTTTTGCACCGTTGATTTTGGCTGTGCGTTTTTCAATTCGTTTTACTGTGTGCCATGTGTGCTTGCTGATGCCTCGGTTCTGAGAAGCACGAAGTTCGTATTTTGTGTCCAGGCAGCTCTGTTGCCCAAGAGGGCGTTTGTAGCGTGTTTTGCCCCTTGGTTTTCAGAATAGCGCATCATGTCTACACGTGTATCACGGCTCGTAAGCAACACCCTTGTCCAAGCAACACTAGGCGTTGGTTCCGTCAATTTCTGGTCACGTACTGTTGCTTGGACAAGGTGGGGGGGGGTACCCCCCCCCCCCCTCTTGCGCAAGCACTGCCTTGTCTAAGCACATGAGCCCGTGTTACCGTCGTTTTGATGGAATTTTCTGACCACGGTTTTTATGGTCAGAAATGTAACATTATGCGATTGTGCTTCGCTTGTAGAGGGAAACGTGGGCTTGATCATGCTTGTGGTAGTTCCTCGTGCTCATACCAACATTCTGCTTGCAATTGCAACCCAATGATGTCCCTGTTGATGTGATTTTCAGCCATGGCTCATGTTGCTACACCTGGCATGGCTGTTACGTACATCCGGTCTGGTGGATTTGGGGCCTTGGCCATGTGTTTGAGGGCAAGCTTTACTTCACCAAAGATATTGTTGATGACAGTTTTGTCCCAAGGAATAGGAAGCCTAAACCCATTCCAAAACCTGAAGCCAAGCCTGCCCCAAAGGCTGCCCCAAAGGGCAAGCATGTGCAATTGTTCAAGATGAGGCGCAAGGTGGGAAAGGGCTTCTATTCCACAGCTCCTGATGGCCCTGATGGGCAGTGAGGACCTCCAGAACTCGCTGAAATTTGCCTGCACATTGTGTTGTAGTGCCCTGTTGCAACAATTGTGCTTAGGGTGAGGTATGGGCAGGTTTCCGGTGACATACGTTCTTTTGGTACCGCGTGTTGCGCGCAAGCACGGCCTTGTCTAAGCGCATGAGCCCGTGTTACCGTCGTTTTGCTGACTTTCAGCGTGCTTGCGCAAGGGGGGGGGGGGGGGCTACCTTACGCTTCGCAGCCCCTGTCCCGGGGCCATTCCTGACCTGCCGCCCCTTGTTAGAGACCCTGCCGTTGCCTTCGATGTGATTGTGTGCCAGATCCATAGCTCCCGGAAGGGCCCCCAGCACAGGGATCCCCTACTTCACTGCGCAGAACAAGCAGCTGCAGTATCTGGGCCTGTACCGCATTCGGTATCTGACCTCGTACCCCAGCGCATCGATCCTCTACGAGCTGCACCGCGCGGACGAGATCCCTGCCCCTTGGACGTCGCAAGGTACCGCACGACTGCTCCGCTCTGCAGGACTGTGCCAGCGCACCTCCCCCACGCACCCTCCCTCGCATTGTGCAGCGCCTTCGTGTGGCTGTTGTGCGAACGCTAAGTGGGGCCTAAGCCCCTCCAAACTGACCCGCACCAGGCGGTCAGTACCGGCGGCAGACGCCCCTGCGTGGCCAGCGCGTCGTCCCTCGCAGGCCTCCCATCAACAGTCAGTGAGAAGCACAGCCAACAGCATCCCCCCCCCCCCCCAACACACGCACACCCCATGCCCGTCAGCTCTGGCAATCCCCTCACTCCATAGCCTGCAACTGCCAACAGTTGTTTCCCTGAAGTCAATCTGCGGAGCTGGAAACTCTGCGCCCAGAGCGCCCATGCGGACGTGATGTGGGTGTGCGTGGGTGCGATCCCCCGTGTTCAAGACAACGCAATGGGGTCGGAGTCCGCAAACCCAAGTCTCAACGGCGCACGTCTGCCGTTGACTGCTGCCCTTTGGAGCCCGGCGCTGAGACAACACATGTCCCCCGTTGCCTGCCCAGGAGAGCTGTATGTCCGACTCATGTACGCGCTGCAGCAAAAAATCACCGCAGCGCAAATGGATGACGCCCGAGTCCCTGTTGCTGCGTACATAACATGGCTTTACGAAGGCATGTGCGCGCACGGCAAAGAGGTCACCTCTCCCCCGTCCCCTCCCACTCCCCAAGAAGCGCTGCTGGCAGGGACCGGAAGCAATCGAGGCCGGAGTGCCCGAGGACAGGAGGATCATTTAGGAACTAGATTTTTTTTTTGTGTCAAGGACCGCCCTTAAGGACCGCCCCAAGGGACCACCAACCGCCAAGCGCCAACCGCCACCAACCGCCAACCGCCAACCGCCAACCGCCAGGGGCGACCAACCGCCAACCGCCCACCACTGCCAACCGCCACCAACCACCAATCACCAACCACCAACCGCCGCCAACCACCACCAACAGCCACCAACCGCCAGTCGCTAACCGCCAACCGCTAATCGCCACCAACCATGGTTGAACATATGAACATATGAGGTACACGCGGTCTTTTTGCAAAGCTGCTGTTCAGGAAGACTTTTTCTTTTTTCTTAAGGATCCCCCTGCGCGAGGCCCAGGGAGCTACCCCTCGCAAGCTTACACCTCCAGCCATCCATCCATCATTCTCTCACTCCAACTCCCCCTCCCTCCCCCTCCTCTACCCCAACACATCTCTTCCCCTAAGTGATTGCCACGAAGCTCCCTCGTTTCCACACCGGACTACAACTGCCATGAGTTCGTCCAGAATGGACACATCGGGGGGCCGGACGGCCCTGTCCAAGCAGACGACAACCCCCTTCCCCTGAAGACCCACACCAGTGCATACACCCGGAAGCACCAGCCGGCACACCTACTCCGCCTTTGTGGCACCCCCCCCCCCCGGCCCCGCCCCCTTGAGGTTTAACCAGGTTTGGCATAGAGAATAAAGATGCACTTATGCCTGACTGTGGAGTGCATTACCTCTGGTTTGCATTTGTCTGTTTTTTAATTAGGTCACACCCCCCGCCCCGCCCCCTGCTGACAGCCGCAATTGTGACTAGTGGGACACTCTCACCTGTACCCCCCACTTCACCTTGACCAATAAGCAGGTCACACAAAAGACATGGCGCTGGGCCTTTGTGGAACACTCCTCCAGTTTTGAATGATAGCGCCACAGACACGACCACATGTTCTCAAAGACAGTCACGGTGGGACGAACCCAAGGGCAGTGCTGCCGGACAAGATGAGGCGGAGATGGACTGCGGATGAATTCATTGGCTATGATTTCATGGGCCACACCGACACGGGTATCCTACCCAAACAGCAGGCACGACCTTCTACAAGGATAACTTTCTTCCCAACCCCAAGCCCCCCCCCCTTCCACAGCCCCCCCCCCCCCCCCCTCCATTGTGGGTTCTTGCCAGATACTTTGGGGTTGGGTCACAGGTAAGACAGCTCTCGCCAGGAAACGACGTTGGTCAGCCCAAACCGACGTCAGTTGCCCCTAACTGCCGTTGGCCCGCAGTTGTGCTCAGTTGGCTTGCAACCCCGCCTCAAGTTCAAAGATGACAGTGGTCTGTCCTTCAGGAGGCGGACCTGATTGAAGGACAGCCTTTCTTTCTTTTCCAGCTGTTCAAGCATCCTGTGCCCAAGCTCACGCAGATGAGCAACACAAGCAGCATGGCGGAAGAAAGTCCCATTTTCTAGAGTGGCATGGGGACACTGTGCGCTGCCACAAAGCCCCATATATGTGGGCATGGGGACACTTTGCACTGCCAAACAGGCCCCCATATATGGGCATCGTAAAGTGTTCCCATGCCCATATATGGGGGGCTTTTTGGCAGTGCAAAGTGTTCCCATGCCCATATATGGGGGGCTTTTTGACAGTGCAAAGTGTCCCCATGCCCATATATGGGGGGCTTTTTGGCAGTGCAAAGTGTTCCCATGCCCATATATGGGGGGCTTTTTGGCAGTGCAAAGTGTCCCCATGCCCATATATGGGGGGCTTTTTGGCAGTGCAAAGTGTCCCCATGCCCATATATGGGGGCCTGTTTGGCAGTGCAAAGTGTCCCCATGCCCGTATATGGGGGCCTGCTTGGCAGTGCAAAGTGTCCCCATGCCCACATATATGGGGGGCTTTTTGGCAGTGCAAAGTGTCCCCATGCCCACATATCGGGGCCTGCTTGGCAGTGCAAAGTGTCCCCACGCTGCCAAACAGTCCCCCTATGTTGGAGATTGTGGCCCTGCAAACTGCTGCAGGGGGGTGGACATCATCTGCTGTGAGGTGCCGTTTTGCGTCGTTGTGTATCTGTCACTCATGGCTTCCTCAGGATGTCAGTGATGCTGAGCTGGAGCTTCTGGTCCCGCGCGTGCTGAAATATCTGGCACTCTGTGGTGTGGTGGGACTGGAACGATGGACAGCCTGCACTCCCCCGGTCAACATCAAGAAATTTACGCCGCTAGGTAAACGCAGGAGGTGGCTGTCTGGAGGGAGTGCTGGGAGGTGGTGCAATGCCACGAGGGAGAGTAGGCAGGGATTGTAGGGAGGGGTCATGGGGAGGGAGTGTGGCAAAGGAGGGGTGCGGCGGAGTGTAGGAAGGGGTTGTGGAGTGCAATAGCTGGCTGAACGGCACTTGGTTCAGGTGTGACAGAGGGACCTGCTGTGTGCGGAGTGGCAGAAATGAATGACCTGCGATCTGAGGAGTGCAATAAAATGAAGGACCTGCTATGTGGAGAGTGCCATTGATAAAGGACCTGCTTTGTGGGGAAAGTCATAATTCAGGACCTGCTATGTGGGGTGTGCAATTAGTGCTGGACTTGCTATGTGGTAGTGCCATGTATGAAGGATGTACTATGTGAGGAGTGCCACATATGAAGGACCCACTATGCAGGGAGTGTCATAAGTCAAGGACCTGCTAGCTGTGGAGTGCAGTGAATGAACAACCTGCTATGTGGGGAGTGCAGCGAATGAAGATCTGCCATGTGGGGAGTGTCATCAATAAAGAACTTGCTATGTGGAGAGTGGCGTGCATGAATGACCTGCTACATGGGTGGTACCATCCTTGAAGCACCTGCGATGTGGGGAGTGCAATGAATGAAGAGCCTGCTATGTGGGGAGTGGAGTGAATGAGGGACCTGCTGCGTGTGGTGAGTGCAATGATTGACCGAGGGATCACGAATGCAAGCACATGTCTTTGGGACCCATCCCCCTTCACCACCCCCGACGTACTACCGGATGACGTACATTTTTGTCTGTGCGCCACTCCACACACCAGACAGCAGGCGGACGTTCACAGGGAATGCACCAAAAAGGCGTTCTAGTTCCCATCCCAAATGGCATATGTGGACAGTCACACTAAAGTGTCAATAATAATGTGTTGCTCAGGGTTGACTGCTATACACCCCCTCCTGCATTGACCCATCATGCATTCTCCTCTGTTCCTTGGTCCGCAAGGTCCTGGTGGCCTGCCTTAAGGGTCGGCCTTCCGCATGTGAGCCAGCGCGTAAATTGTCCCCCTCCCCCCGCTTGATTGCACTCCCACATAGCAGGACCTTCATTCATTGCACTCACCTTTCAGAAGGTCCTTGATACACTGCACTCTTAGCATAGCAGCTCCTTCGTTTATGACACTCCCCACACTGCATTCCCTTCATCAATGGCACCCTGCACTCAGCAGGTCCTTCATACATGGTAGGTTTTCCAATCACTCCTCATCCGAGGATGTACTGCGGAAATACATACTGCTTCTTCGACAGCGTATTTGTTCGACGTCTTAGGCACCTTCGCACACAAGTTGGAGAAGCACCATTACCTGCTTCGTGGGGAGTGCATTAAATGAAGGAACTGCTGTGTGGGGAGTGCCACAAATGAAAGCCCTGCCACGCTGGGTGTGCCATTAATGAAGGACGTGCTACGTGGGGAGCACCATGAATAATGAAAGACTTGTGATGTGCGGAGTGCAATGAATGAAGCACCTGCGATGTGGGGACTGCAATGAATGAAGGAACTGCTTTGTGCAGAGCGCAGTGGTTCGGACATGTGCAATGTTCTGTTGTTTTCAGCAGGACCAAAGACAAGGGCTGCACTCCTCGTTTACCCTGGTGAGCTGGTGCAGTCCATGGGCATTTCGCACTTATCCAATGCAACAGACAGTGCTGAGGCTTCATGTAGAAAGTAAGCACGTCGGCATTTGAACGGCAGGGCTGCGTTCCACATTTACCAACTGCATGACTCAATGTGGGAGATTTTGGAGATTTTCGAGCCTTGGATTCAGGGCCGAGATCCGGAAAAGGGGTCCAGTGGCTCACACCCTCGCGCATCCAGGCAATGTTTTGTGGGCCACACACCCACATGTAACATCCGACACATGGCCACAGGATTGGGCTGGGGGTTGGGGTTTGAAGTGTGATGCACAGAAACCGTGCACAGGGGCGCCAAACCGGAGGGAGCTTGATTGTGGATGCACTCTCTGGACTCCTTGCGGTCTGCCTCTAAGGGTCGAAGGGTTGCAAGGGGGGCGGGGTGCACGGGGCTCTGCATGCCGTGCGAGAGGATGACACGCAATGGCATTCAGGCGCACCGCCTGCCGCGGCACCGCCTGCACAATTACCGGCATTATGTCCGGCCCCCGCACACTTCAGCGATTTGTGCCATGGGAAGTTGGGTCGTGTTTGCGCTTCAGGGAAGTACATCGCCAAAGATCAAGCGCATCAAGCGGAATGGAGGGTGCTGTTGAACGAAAGAGCCGCGTGCGCTTCCATCGTGGCCATGCGTGCTGCAGCTCGTGAAAAGGTGCCTCCCTGCCATGGGGGAGGAGGTCTGTGCTGTTCATGGTTGTTTGGGCTTCATCGCATGAACTGTCTGGTGCCTGCCCTGTTTAGTGCAGTCACCAGTTGTAAACGATGGCCCGCTCGTGGTGGGCCATACACGTAGCCCCCGTTTGCAAACCACCTTTGCAGGCTACTGCCGTATGAATCAAGGAGGTGGGTTACTGTGCCAGGCTCTCGTGAATCATGTTGTAGCCCGGGGTAAGTCACGCAAGAGATAGTCTTGCACTGATTGCAGGCAGAAACACTGTCTCGTTGCACTTGCATCCCTTTCTCAGTTCTTTAACTCGGACGCCCGCGCCACTGGCCGCAAGGACCTGCATCTGTCGCACCACGACGAGCTCCTTCGGTGTGGAGCTCAGCTGGTGCAAGAAAAGGAGTGTGATTGCTGCAAGGGGGAGCTATACTCCTTGGCACGGAACACGGCTCTACTGGGGGCCCTGCGTTGGCTGGGATTGCCAGCGTGTAGATACCTCTTGGACAACTTTTACCGATGAAGCAGATTTGTTTGCGACCACCTTTGTGGAGCTGTCAGAGCCTGCACTCATTTTGTTGACACTCTTGATCCTGGGCGCGTTTGATGCCAGGGGTCCGCTGTCATGCTCTGCCACCTTGCTCCCATCAGATCCAGAGAAGCGCCGCAACCACTGGCTGCGCCCGTGCGGCAGTGTCCTACCCTGAGTGCCTTCTGTTCGCTATACTGGCAGTGGCTCAGAAGGCTGGTCTCTGAAGCACGCATGGACAATTCCCTGTTGCTCTTGTCCTGGGATGGCACTGAGGCAAAGCTGTCCACGGCTTGTGCAAAGGTTGTCTCATTTTGTGCCATTTATGACGGCAAGACTGCCCAGTGCAGGTGCGCCAACGTCGACGGAAAATGGTCCCCCATGGAATGCAATGGAAACAAATTGCCTGCCATCCGCCTAACCACCAGCAGGTCCCAGGCCGGCCCATGGAGGTCACGTTTGTTGCAGTGCAAATGGTCAGGCCCAGAGGGAGCGCTGCTGTTGGCAACATCTTTTATGCTTGGTGCAGCTCAGGGAATTCGAAGGCTGGAAATCCGGGCTGGGATTGCCGAATTCGGAGTATACGTCAGTTGGCTTGTGGCTTATGGCGCAATATTGCTGCGAGCAAAGGCTCAGGGTGACGATGACAAACTGAGACCAACAATCTGGGTGCAGGCAGCATGGTTCTCCAAGTCAACAACCTGATGCACTTCATCTCACCTCATGGGTCTTTGCCCACTGTCAACCCAATTTCTGTTTCTGCTGTCTGGCTGGGGCGGGGGCTATTGCCCCGTTCCTTCCCAATCGACAAGTTTACACATGTCGCTGCAACTTCGAAAATCGTCGAACTGTGGTTGCAAGTTCATTCTGCCACATTCGTATGTCAGTGCACTTGTGACGAGTGCCTCAAAAGGATTTTCAACCATGATGATGCGCCTTGGAAGGGCTTTAGTGTTGCACTCCCCGACAATGAGCTTGTGCAATTGAGAATTGCTAGTTGCATTGGCTAATGCCCCAACAACCTAGAGCAAACACTTCTTTCGGGGCATGTTGCGGCGCTTGGAGTCATGACCATGGTGGCTTTGTTTTTGGAGGACATTATGCACCATTACTGCAGCCAACATCTAGTGGCAGAAGCGTACGGATTCAATGCTACCCTACATCCAAACAGTCACCGACAAGATACAGCCAATCAGGGCGTGGTGGTATCTAAGGCAAGGTCGCAAGTCTTTGCCCTCCTCTTACGGCAAACAGTCACCGACAGTCACCGACAAGATGCAGCCAATCAGGGCGTGGTGGTATCTAGGGCAAGGTCGCAAGTCTTTGCCCTCCTCTTACGGGAAGATTGGATAAAAGGGGCCTGAGCATGTGTGTCATGTGGTGGTTAGTGAGCATGTGCAGATTAGTATGGAACTACTTTCCATAACTGCATATTCAGCTCTTGACTGTTTGCTTGAGGCTAGTAAAATGCCTTCTTTGTCCACTTCCAAGTTGCGGTCGCATGCCTTGCCAGAGGCTTTCCCTGACGACCTCAAGGACCATGTGTCTTTTTTGGAAGAAGGGTCCTGTTTCATGACCTTCTGCCAAGTGAACACACCAATTGACCATGACCAAACCCCAATGGCCAGTGCAGCGCCAAAGGATGTGTTGCAAAAGATGCAAGACTACGGGGAATGTGGCTTGTTCAGTGTCCTTCGTCCGGCAATGCCCACAATTTTTTAAGGACAGGACCATTGAACCCACGGCTTGTGGGCCACTACTGCTTTTTGCGGCTTGCCATGCATGCGTCTGACTCAGGTTTGGTGCCAGCCCTTGATGCAACAATGCACATGGCGGATCTAGAGCCGCACCAGGTGCTGTGCGCTGCACAGATCCTTGGCATCGGTTGCACCATTCATTTCGCTGCACCCTTGGACCTGCCCTCCCCCAGCGCCGGTGTGCAGGCACGGTATGTAGCCCCCAATTTTGAACGGCATGAGGTTTTCTCCCGCGCCTTACAACTGACGAAGGCTTCAGTGTGTGACCGGTGGCCCCACTGTGCCACGCACTGTGGTTCTCCCAAAGCGCGTCCAGTGTCGCAATGTGTCCAAAACTGGGGTGTACAATAGCACATGCCATCTGACTCTTCTCTCCTTGTTTCCTTGGGGAAGGGTTCCCTGTGAGTCACACCACACGTGCCAAAAGCCCGTCGGATTGTTGGAAGGGGGGAAGGGGGGACAAGTTTCAATATACACAGCTCAAAGTCCTCTGTGGACTACTGGAGACCATTGCAGCGGCGTTACAATTGTGGGCGGTGTCAGACTCCCGGCTTGTGGAGGAGGCTTCGTCGGTGGACGGTGCCAAGCAGCTGGGAAGGTCGGGTGCAAGCTTGGGCTGCCGTTTTGTACAAGCCTCGAGCTGGGTGCGCACCCCGCAAGCATCGGATGTTTGGAATCAAGACAGGCCGGCGGTTGGCTGCACTCCGGAGCTGGGACACTTGAAGTTGTCGGGGCGCAACTTGGGTGCGGCATAAATCTGTGTCAGGGCGCACCCCAGCTCGGTGTCCAGCGCAGGACCGCATCCTGCACCGGGTCCAGCACCTCCTCCGCTGGTGGTGGTGGGTGGGTGGGTGGGCGGGTGGGGGTTTTGCGTCTGGACTTGTAGTGGATGGATGCCTGATTCACTGATGCCTGCGGTATGAGGCTTACAGTTCCCAGCACCGCATCAAAGCTGCATACCACTGGCTGGTGTCCAGCAGAGGAAGGACGGTTCATCATCGCTGTTTGGCCCCAGCCCTCATGCGAACAAGCCCCGTGCGGCATGCGCCTCCGTGCTTGTGTCAGAGTCGACGACTTCGTTTGATAATGGTTTTTGCTTCCACATCCAATGGCCTCCTCCTGCTGTTGCCTCGGGCCCTCCGCTGTCAACTGGTGACTGACGACCGTGGGAAACGCGTCATGAGGTGCACTGTGCACTGTGCACTGTCCCTTCTGCTTCAGCCGTTCCCTCTCAGACCCATCCCACATTTAATTTTGTACTGCTTGAAAATATCTGTAGGGAGGGGAAGCGATGCAGCATGAGTCTACATGTGTGTTTTGGACGGGTTCAGAGCGAGGTTTGCAAAGGAGAAACACAGATGTAAGAACCCCAGGGCCTCACCACTTCCAGAGTTAGCAACCGTCTGGAAAACTGCCTCACTGACGCGTCCCATAAGGTGGGGGCGGGCGGCAATCACTATGGGTCAAACCTTGATTCCTGTGCAAGAAAGTGGCTGTCGCAAAATCAGCCTCCTCTCTCTCCCACATGTATGGTGTTGCGCAATGCGGGCGAGAGGCAAAGTCAAGAAAAGCGGGTCTGAAATGGCTGAAGCCACAGGAAGCATTCACAAAGGATGGTCAATGAGGGTTACAGAGGGTTGGCAAAGAGTTGCAAAGGGTTGTAGAGGCTCCCACCTGCAGTCCCAAAGGTGGTTAGACCAAATTGCAAAGTAACAGGGACTGCCCATTACACTGCCTCATTGAAGCCCTCAATCTTGTGTAGCCATAATAAAGTTTTGCTTCAGCCTCGTTTTCCTCCCACAACCCTTCGGCAACCACTGGTGGTTGCAGATGCATTTTTGGGCAGCGGAGGTATTCACTGACCTGCATGTAGCGAGTGACTTGTCGGAGACTTGGTGTCAGGTCATCTCGGCGCCGTGTTGTGACGAAGCGTCTGATGATCTGCCATAGAAAGCAATGGTCTCAGAGAAACATTGCATGATTCCAGCAATGAATATGCTATTGATGCTGTGTGCTTTCGTGTTTCAGGTTTGCCTGCATTGCTCATTCTACATGTTTTGTGTGGGGGTATTAGCGCGCCAGGCATGCGCCGGGCATCTTTTTGTGACCATTTCCCACCCGTGCCTGTTTTTACCCCCCCTCAGCAAACAATCTGGAGTACCTTCTAGCCGTGCCTAAGAATCTGGCCCATCCTTTGCACCCAGTTTATTATGATGGCAAGGGTGGTGGTTGGAAGTTGGGGGAGTGCCGTTTTGTGTTGTTGAATTCTCATATTTCGGCTTATGTAACGTGCTTTGCACGGAAGGTTTGCGGTCTAGTGCAGTCTACTTGGGGGACTTCCCTAGGTGAGGATAAACTTGGGGCTAAAGATAGGATACTTAATACAAAGGTAGCACGCCGGGCATGCGCTGGGCGCGCGACGGGCAAACATTCCCCCTGTGTGAGCAACCCATTGTCCCTGCGTTCAATGTATTTTTCACAATTGCATTACAGAGGCCTGGAAACCCTGCAGCATGGTGGGCAAGGAGAAGAGTCCAAACCAAACCAGCCAGGCCTTTCGCTTTGTTACATCCCCCTGAATCTGGTATTCACTGGTCCTCGCCCCTTCTGTTTTTGCGATGCACACCACATTCCTTTCATCCAATCCGTAATTGGATTACGTGCATTAGCATCGGCAGGCGAGGGTGCCAGCATCTCCTCAGCAGCGATTGCTTCCCTGCCAGTCATCTTGGCTATAAAAGCTCATGGTTTAGTCGTCCCATTTAGCCTTGGAGGGAGTTTTTTGCATGCTGGCCGGAATCGGGGAAGCCTACCCCGTGAAAACCCACCAACCGCGGCAGTAGTCTGCAAGTTGTGAATGGTTTGGAGTTATGAAGGCCCCCTTGATTTCCTGCATTACCACTTGTACCCCATCTCCTTTTGTCGACAACATTGTGCCCACACACTAGCTGCTGTTCTGCAATTACTGCAATAGAGACCGCTGAATTTTGTGGCATGAGTCGCTGCGAATGGGATTGTTTTGCTGTGCATGTGAGCGACGGGAGGACACCCGATCGTTTTATAGTTCTCCCAATTTGTCATTCTTTGTGCGGAAGTACCAGCTGACTGGCACGCTCATCATCATCCTTTTGGCATTCACTACGTTCTTTTTGTATTCTTTGTCAATGATGGGAGTTTGGTGCCATGTACCACCAGCCTTCTGTTTTCTTTTTGTACTTTTGTGGGTATTTAGATAGGATTGCATGTGAATTATGGCATTGTCCAAACAACACCAGGGGATGTCTCCACCTACCCCCCCCCCCCCTTGTCTAAGCTACGCCCTTGTCCAAGCTACAGTAGGCGTAGGGACCGTATTAATTTGGTACCTAATTTTAATTCGGTACCAAATTTAGTGCAACCACATAAGACATGGGTTTGACGAATTTGCCGGGTACATAGGGTCATGTACACATTTGTTGTGAGTGTTTGCCCACTTGAACCCACATAACTCTGATTTTGGGGGTGTTTGCCTTTGGGAACATGGGTGGAGGTTGAGGTGCACTCATACTATGCGCTCATTTACGTGTGTGTCGGTAGTTGTATATGTCGCGCGCAAGCTACGCCCGTGTCCAAGCTACAGTAGGCGTAGGGACCGTATTAATTTGGTACTTTGGCGTAGCTTAGACAAGGGGGGGGGGGGTATTTGTGCTTTTGCTGTGGTGGTGGTGGCGGTGGCGGCGACCGGGGGCAAGGTGGCAAGGTGTTGAGACGTGTAAAACTGATAGCAGTTGGTGGTCAATGGATGACAATTGGCTGCAGAGCGGTTTCTGGTTTGCATCCAACTACCCTCCTAGCCCCACACGATGATAGACAGGCGCTGTGTGCTTTCCCTGCTGCTTTCACCGCCTCACAAAAGCAGGTGACACGAGTCCATTTGATCAGTGTTGAGCATTTGGAACATGTTGCTGGGATAAATGTGCAGTTGTGCATTTGGATCTGCCAACCACCCGGGGGGGGCGACTCCGCGGGTCCTAGGACGCCAACTACCCCCCCCCCCCCCCCAAGGGGCCTTCGGCCAACAGTTAGTTGGGGGGGTAGTTGGCGTCCAGGACCGAGGGGTCGCCCCCCCCCCCCCCCGTGGCCAACCATCTCCTGATTTTTGTACAGTACTTCACTGGATGCTGACACCATCACCAAACAGTTTCCAGCACTCCCTTAGTCCCTGCCACAGGCTCGTGTGGGACAGCGTACCTCGTGAACCCACCCACCTGTGCCTCTGCCACTTTTCACATTTGCGTGTCAACGCCAAAAACACCAATTCTGAATCGGTGACTATATGCAGTGGCACACCCGGTTGCTTGTGTTGTAGTGCATGCAGCGCCGCCCTCAGTTCTGCCCTAGTGATGGACTGTCGCTCGTGTGTTGGCACGACGTCGCGAAAGTCCCCATCTGAAAACCACACCTCATCCCTCCCTCCCTCCCTCCCTCCCTCCGTGTCTGGGGCAGTGTAGGGGCAGGGTAGGGGCTGAAGCACAGGCAGTGGGCTGCGTGGGAGGTGTGTCAGGGACAGCAGGGGCAACAGGTGCGTTACAGGGGCTGTGGTAGGGGCAGTGTGATGGGCTGTGCCAGGTGCGGCGCTGGGGCTGTGATGGGGTGCCTGCTGCACAGCGTCACAAAGTGCCTGCTGCACAGTTCAGGGTGCTGCTGCACATCGTAATGGCATGGCCAACCAGGGTCGGGGTGAGTGCAGGAATAGGGGCCACAGTGGGTGGGTGGGTGGGCATGTAAGAGTAGGCGCCGAGGTGCGGGCACGGGTAGGGGCGCGGGGAGAGAAAGCAGGGGTAGTGTAGGAACGTGGGCAGAGACGAGGGACAGCGCGCCGCAGGGTGGTGCCCATGAGTCCGGAGCACCCCGACGACAACAGCACGGGGCGCAGCCAGGCACAGCCACCTGGCCCAGGAACACAGGAACACAGAGGGCGCAACCAGAGGGTCCATCGAGGGCCCTGAGAGTGCATCATATGGCCTGGCTGGCTGATATGCGGTGTCATCAGGAACGCCATCGTGCATTGCCCCAGACGGACTGTGAGCCTAAAGATCGGTCCCCAACCCTAAATACAAAACCACCACCTCCCCGTCCTCCTCTTTGACATCCCCCCTCCTGTTTCACCTCCTCCCTCTCTCCGTGTCCCCCTCCGTGTCCCCCTCCGTCTCCCTGTGCCTCCTCTCCTTCTTTTCTTTCTTTTCCCTCTTCCTATGTTTGTGCTCCTTCTCCATCCTCCGACTCAAATAAGAAGAGGTGCCGCTTGACAAAAAGAATGCACCCAGAAAAGGCACTCGAAGAGGTCACCAATACAAGACGCCACCTGCAAGGCCTGTAACAAACAACAACGCACCAAGACAAGATACGAAAATAGCAACCTGGAACATACAAGGAGCTCAGGGCACACTGAACCTCGAGATGTGGGCCAACATACTGGAACTCATACGTGACTGCCACATCGACCTGATTAGGATTCAATTCCTAAATGAGCTTTGGACCGCGGCATTTGAAATTAGGAACGCTTGAAATTGCTTGCCCTCATGTACTGGCAGTCCATGAACCTGTGAGTTGGCCACCTCAAATGCGTCCCATTCAAAGAGACAATGACAGGTAGAGAAATCCATAGGAATATTGGCATTGTGGGTAATGAACAAGCAGATAAAGGGGCAGTCCAAGGTGCAAAGCGGTCACTCCAACACTTGCGAGAATACAAGTCAGTGCATATTATTTGGGAAGACTTGGGGTTGCAAGAAATGGACGAAGATGTGGTCGTCACTGATTGTGATTCCCCACCAGGCTTTTGCTTAGTGTCCGTCCTACCCCGAGGGGGGGGGGGTCTGGCAGAATTTCAGGGTGGGTGGGTGTCCAACCCCCCCCCCCCCCGGGGTGGGGTGGGACTTTGTGGGGGCCCTTGGGTCTATCGAGCCAGTGCCACTTCTTTCTTTCTTCTGTTGCAGGTTCCATGTAACATGTTTATTTATGGTGTGTTTACATGGCATTGCATGTCACGTGTGCATGCCCCACGCCCATAAAGGGGCTAGGATGCATTGTCATTTGTGTCAAATGCGAAGGGGGCAACACTAAAACCCCACAGTTGGTCTTCTGTATTGCATGTCTCAGTTGGGTACGTGGGTGGGTGGGTGGGTGGGTGGGTGGGTGTCAGGGGGAACGTTAGCGCGCCGGGCGCGCGCCGGGCATCTTTTTTGACCCGTGCCCTACCGGTGGACTGTTGCCGTTGATATGTTGGGCAACATTATATGGATTTGCCCCTTGGCCCCCGGGACATCAGCAGATTTGGGATGGGTATGGACCTTCTCGTACCCGAGGTGATTTCTTTGATTTCGAAGTTGGGGGCCATGATGGTGCTTATAAGGGCCGGATTCATGTCATTGTGCCATTCATTGGAAGAAAGAATGGCACTTTGACAGCCCGCCAACAATGTTACAATGACGTGCACGGGTGGTATAGGGCACGCATTGAGCAGCTGTTTGCTCGGTTGTGGCACGCAAGATGAGGCAAAGGATGAGGCAGAAGTGTGTGTGTTGTGTTGCCATAACGCTCCACCGTTGTAGTTTGGGATGAGTGTAAGGAGCACTATTGTACTGAATGTATTGACACCCACACTTGTGGGACCAATGTTATGATGGAGCTCTACTGTTTGCGATACCTCAATAACGCCTATCGCTTCTACTGGAGATTGATGCGGTTGTGCTATCCTAACCCCCCATTCTCCCAACTTGCTAAGGTGTTGACCAAGACCGCCCTTAAAGGAGCGAGAGTGGTACTGTGTACCCTAGTTTGCAACTTTCTTGAGCTGGGGAAGTTTGGGTCACCTAATTCTAAGGGCGTTTCCAAGGGGTGTGCTTGGGGGCTCTTTGGGGGGAACATAGTCTAAAAGTAGCGCGCCGGGCGCGCGCCGGGCAAACATTCCCCCTCAGACCCCCCCCCCCCCGGGGGGGCATTTGTCGGTCTGTGGGTATGCCAAAATTCTGGGTGGGTGGGTCCCTGAATTACCCCCCCCCCCCCCCCGGGGTGGTTAAGCAAAACCCTGTTCCCCACGCGGCTCATTGGACGCCGGCTGGCACAGTCCCAAAGATGATAGTGAGGGTAAGGACAGTGCTGGCGAGGACAGTGACCAGGACAGTGACCGTGACAATGCCGACAATAGGTCCAACGACTCGAGCGTAGGGAGTAAACGGCACAGAGCTGCCAGGACTCTTGCATGATTGAGTGGTAATCGTCAGCGGTGATGGGATGCACTCGGCGGTCCAAATCCCGCCGCCGTAGATCGTACTTAATGAGAAATGGGATTCACCGAATGTACCGGATGCCCCATCTTGTGTGGGCATGGCCAATGAGTGATGCCTTGATCAGTAGTGCGGTCCAGTGGTGGCTCCGCTGCCGGGACTGAGTGTGGTCTCAGCTCTGCATTCATGGCTAACCGGCGCCAATGGGAGAATGAGAGCTGTCCTTGATAGCCTAGGAAACATTCGATGGCCACTTCATGTGGTGAGCTCAAGAGAACATTCGGCACCGGAACGGGAAGGGCTGCAGCTGGTGGATTGCTCCACAAGGCTGAGGCTAGTGGGGGGGGGGAGAGGCTTAGAGGCTGACATCCAACCACCCACGTGCCCTCAAACCAAACTGCGGCCGTGGAAAAATTAATGTGGATCAGCATTCCCTCATGGGAGCCACCCACTGGACCCCCTCCCTCAATACATTTCTTACAGCAGCGTGCACTGCATGGCAAACTATTTGTGAATCTAGCGCAGAAAGCCCCGAGGAAACCCAGTTCACTTCTGGGTAATTGTGTTTTATACCCCCCCCCCCCCTTGGGGGGGTTGGGAGGGGGGGGGGCTTAAAGGGGGTTTTCTGCTGCACGGAGGCTTGCCTAGTATAACACGTGAACTACCCCCCCCAACAACGAAAAATCAACCATGGGGTGTGGGCGTTCGCACGAGGCCATGGTGTTAGTTTGTTTGCCTTTGGCGGCGCCTATTGGCCTCTCACCCTTGCACATTCTAACCCTCTGTGGGTCCAAACGTGTTTTGGTCGTGTCAATAGAGCCCCTAGATGACTTGTCTTGTTTGACTACATGGGGGGCCATGAAGCAACGGATACAAAGCTCGCATGGCCCCATGTCACAGGCATATGGTCATCACTACCATTCTCCTTGTGCATTTTTTTTGCCTTGCTGCACTGCGGCGCTTAGTCCCTGACACAACAGCCTAGCTGAATCCCAGACTCAATCCCACAGCATCTGCATCACCTGGTACGCCCCACAGTAACCTCTCAGGCGCAGTGCGGGTGGGTATGTAGATTGCACGTGCCACACAAATGCGACGGTAGCAGCAACAACCGTATGAGAACTGGACGCAAGAAGATAATGTCCCTCATGGACACTTCACAACCATCGATGACCCTCACCGGCTGTCAGCGACTACAACAATGTGCGGCAGATTGACAGATGTCACCATGCATTGTATCTTGATGGTGCTGAACTACGTTGCCCTGGCGGCGGTGCCTTGTGGCTGAGGCAAGATGGATGGCATCCGATAAGGGTGAACGGGGCTGCAAGCCCCCCCCCCCCCCATGGAAAATGGGCACATCGTCATGGCACTATAGTGGACAGCCACCCAGCCCTGGGTTGTATGGGGTAGGTTCGAAACCTGGGGGGCTCACAGTTGATGGGTTTGGCGACACGGTCCTCCCAATGGCCACTTTGTTTTGCACTTAAATCCTCCCCCACGGACAACAGAAAACACACCATGGAGCATACCTGAAATGCACTGAGCACACGCGTCACAGTGCTCTTCGGGTTGGAGGCCAGGTCCGGCAGAGCCTCCCGTGGAGGCGATGGGGCTGGCCCTGCCTCCGGGCATCGGTTCGAGATATGAACCAACGGACAGTTTGAACCCCAGAGAGGTAAACTGGGAAACTGGAGCGGGCGGTTGGGAAAACGGTTATATTGGTGACGGCCAAGCGGCAAACCGGAAATGCACTGCACACACACGCCACAGAACACGGGTTCGAGCCCAGGTCCCGGTTGGCCTGCCGTGGAGCCGTTGCTTTTGTTATTCTGGGATGCCTGCCTAACCGGCCCAATGGGGGGTGCAGGATTGTAGGCCTTACCCAAACGGGCCAAGAAACATTCGATAGCCGCTCACTGCGGTGAGCTCAAGGCAACATTCGGCCCACGTTTGAGGTGTACTGCAAAAGCAGAAGGTCAAACATTGAACTGAAGTTTGTGGCGATGACCATATGCCTGTGACACGGGGGCATATGTGAGCTCTGTATCCATTGCTTTATGGCCCCAGTTCAATGTTCATGAGGCCATGCAAAAGGGCTTCTTTTTGCCTGACACTGGCCATTGGTTAGGTCCCCCTGCCAAAAAAAAAACTGGCACTGTGTTGCATTTGCCACATCAGTGACCCCCTATACACCCGGTGCTGGCTGAACCAGCAACACTGTTCCTGGTGGCACACCAGCATGTCTGCCCCCAGGCCTCTATTCTGGCTTCCCTTTGGCCAGCAACCCCAACTCCACCCCATCCTGCATCTTGAATTGACACCTACCGTGTGCTCCACAGCTCCATGCCCCTCATGTGCTGACCCGCCGACCTGTGTCCGGCGGCATGAAACACACACTTGTGCTCCCATTCATGTACCTCCTGGGGTTCTGGTGCTGCTTCCTGTTCCAGCCCACGGTCCGTGAGGAGACCCCAGAGGAGACCGCCCACACCCAGGCCCTGGACCGGGTCGTCCCCAAGTGCCCTCCAGCCCGCCCTTCCCTCGCCCGTGGGGCAGCACCGCGGGCTGATGCCTCTTGTGCCTGCAACGGCAGTGTCCCCAAGGCCCCAAGAGACTGGAAGCGGTACCGGTATGCCTCGCTGCTGTGGGAGGGGCTGCCAGGATGGAGAACAAATTGAGCCTGGGCTGCATGGGCAGTGACCAAGCCCTTGTGTTGCAACCAGCAGCAGTTGCAGAGTCCCCCCCCCCCCCCCGCATGCACACTGCCACATAAGCAACCCAAGAAACATTCGATAGCCATGCCAGTGCGGTGACCTCAAGGCAACATTCAGTGCTGGTCTGGTTGGCGTTGCGAGAGCAGCATGGCAAACCGATTTGTGAATGAAGAACAGCGGATTACAATAGAACCGAGTCAGTCTGGCACGAGGTCAGGATCATGCCAGTCATTTGAAAAACCTGACATCATGGTCTTTCCTCCTTGTGTACACTACGGGGGGGGGGGGGGGGGGGGTTGGCAGGTGGGAAATTTGGAACCGCGAAATGTGGCACAGCAAAATTGTACCACATTTTGCCGTGGTATTTAAGAACCGAAACCACGTTCTTGCCTTTACCAGATCTGTGGACATTTTGGGGGCGCACCGTGCGCTGTGCCCGCGCTGTGCGAAAAGTCCGCTGTTTTTCACCACCGGTAGCCACGCGTCCCAGGGTCCTCAATTCTGCAGCCTACAGCCCCTGCTGGTACACCAGGGATTTTTTGTTTCAATCTGGTGCTTGCCACGGGTCCCAGGGTCCTGAATTGTGCACCCCGATGCTGTTTTGAATGGATCATGCACGCTCCTGTGGGTGGGTGGTTATTAGGGGTGCTCCCAGGATAAACAAGGTAATAATTGGCAATAATTGGCGCTGTGCGAAAACGCCCCCTTTCTCTCCATTATAAGGTTCCAAGGGTCTGAATTGTTGGGGACCTCACATTTTCATTTTGAACCCTGTTTCACAGGTGAGTTGCAGGGAAAGCAGATAGCTGAGTTGTAGAAGTACTTCACCTCCAAACTGCCAATCCCCGGGTCAATTCCTGCATTGCCCATTATTTGGAAAATTTGCTCCACATTTTCCCATGGTATTTAAGATTTGTACAAATTTTCCCCTCACCGAATTTTGCTTCACCAAAATATGCCCGCACCAACCCCCCCCCCCCCTCCCCTCCCGTGCCACAAAACATACACAGAGGTCCCAGAAATTGAGGTGCTAACACCCACCCCAGGGCAAAAGCACCAGAGAATCTGCCCCCCACAGCCCGCCCCCCCCCCCCCCCCCTGTACACGCCTGTATGTTTTGCCAAAAGTCAGCTACCAGCCCTATTTCCCCCAACCCCGAACACAGTACGGGCAAGGGGTGAAGGCACCCCCAGAGCCTTGGGTCCAGCGCGCACCACATTCAGGACCCCAGCCCCCCCCCCCCCCCCCACCCCGATGACACCGGGTAAATCAAGGAACCTACTGGGCTCACTGAACCTGGTGGCCATGGATTCCCCACCCCCGTTCGATATGGACGCGGCGCCGGACAGTCCGGCGTCATCGGGTACAGCGTCAACATACCGATGCAGCACCGAGAACTCCAGATGTGTGACGCCAGAGCGTGACGTGGCGTCGGACGCTGATAGCGCCACCGAGTCCTGCAGTACATCGGGCTCATGGTGTGTAACCCCCTCCCCCCCTGACCACTGAGCGCTCTACCCCCCCCCCCCCCCCTGAATGTTGCATGTTGTATGTCCTGCAACTAACTCCATACAGCCAGTACCCACTGGGGTTTTTCAATCCTAAGGACCCAGTAACTCGCCAGGGTTGGTGGCAGCAACCAAACTGGCTGACTCCTAACCTCTCGCACCTCGAGCCCTCCATGCCCTGGTGACCACTGCGTGTAGGGAGTGTGGCCAAGTGAGGCCAGCGCCAGCAAGCACGCCTACAGTCAATCCAAACTGAGAACTGAATACGCATGGAAGCCCGTGGGGCAGGCGCTGCTGGAGCGAAAGTGGCAGTTCCACACCTGACCAATTGTGGCCGTGCTACATAAGCATACCGGGATGCGTGTATCATACGCATTTGTGACCTTCTTGTGGCCAACACACACACATAGGATCCCCGGCTCACTCAACCGGGCTAAGCGTAGGTCTCGCAACCGTAAGGTTGTGGGTTCGATCCCCGGAGCGGGCATGTCTGGAGGCGGGCGGCGGCAGCCGTGCGTCAAGGGCATCCTCTCTGGGGAAATCGCCAAATGAGTAGGTCGTGGAGGCCGCCTCGCTGCCGCGAGCACCACCAGCTGTGGAAGCCCCAATACACATACAACACACGGGGCAACATGGCGATGACGGGCTCGTCGAACTCATGCCGTGGAGGTGGCCCGGCGGAAGCCACGGAGCCACCACCCCACTTCCAGGGTGGTCCTGGGGCAGCGAGCCACGTTCTGGCCCAAGTGCATATCGCACTGGTCGAGGGGTAACACAGGGACGCACTCACACCCCCGGCCTGCACCGTGGGCCTGCTATGATGGGGTAAGCGACCCGACCCGAGGACGCCAGTGTGGCCTATACGGGCTCAACCGGGAGACCTGGTAAAAATGGTACAACCCCGTGGCCAACACACACACACACACACACACAGGACGGCGGCAGCGCAAGTCCCAGGCCTTCCCCTCATGGACCAGTGGTCCCCATGCTTACGACTTTGTGGGTTAGCCCCAGAGTTGGACCCAGACAGCGTCAAGTCAGGGACAGCGCTCGCCTTCTTGACAGTTCTGCACAATATGTTAGTGGCCGTTTTGTAGGCCCGCAAGTTACGAGACACACAATCCCCCATGCTTTTCATGGGGTCGAGCCTCTCACAGCAGCTTCGGCAATACCCGTACCACCAACTGGTGGGACCCCTCCCCAGACCGGAAGACAAAGGGTTACTCTTTTTACGCACCCCCAACAGGGTGGAATGGCAGTGGGAGATGCCCTTTTTGGCGGACCTGCTACGTTGGCTGAGGGAACTGCACTGGACCCAGAACCAGGCACAGTAACGTTCCTGGAACTCGCACTGGACTTTGAGGAGTTTGCCGAACGCACTCTCCCACACTCGCCACAGGCGAAGTTCAAAGGCACAACCCTTTCACAACAGGAGAGAGGCCGGGTCTTACGACTGGCAGTGGCAAATGCGCAGCGCCTGGTCACCAAAGGCCACCTGCATCCTGCGCGGGTGGTCACACGCTGCAGCTCTTTAGTTCCTCTGGGGGGGCAGCACTTTGCGGCCTGAACTGCCGCCCCTATTTTACTTGCCGCGGTGCCATGAGCACACACATTCAGCAGTTAGCGGCATATTGTGAGCGCACATGGGCCACCAAGGTTGGTCTCAACAGAATACACAAATTACGTCCGTACACATATAGGCCACGCAGAACTGCGCAGGAAGTGGAGGAGCATCGACTGCAGCGTGCACTCCAGGGGAATCTGCAGTCAGGACTGGCTCCGTCCTCGGAGCAGACCACTTTTGCCAAAGGGGGGGGGCGGGGGCAGCTCCTCCTTTGCAGCTGATTTTTTCCCTGTGATAGGGGATGGGAAGCTCCCACAGCGCCCCTACACCGGGACACGCAGGCGCGCAAACACACACAGGGCGCCACAACCGGCGCCGCCGGCCGATCCGTCCAAGTGCGCCCAGCATTCTGCTACCGCGTGCACGACCTGCAAAAGACTTCGGCGCACAGCTGAAGCATGCTGTGCACTGGGACATCACACTGATGACCATATAGCACGCAGACCGCAACTGCAGCTATGCCCACTGCATGGCCTGCCACCATGCCCGAGGTGTACACTCAAGCAAAGGGGAGTGCGCCACTGCTGTCAGCGGGGACACCATAAAGTGTGCACCCCAGTGCCAATGCGCCGGAAGCGCCCACTTACTGCACAGTCACAACTGCCCAACAAACGACCATGCCTGCAAGGGCCCACACGTATCTCTACGGGTCTGCTGAGGTCCCCACACCAACCCCCCACCCCTCCAGCCACCAAACGCAGGAGGCCGAAGACACCCCCCCCTCCCTCCCCACCAGCCCCAGTTCCACGGGGGCTGGAGGAGACCGTGGCCGAGGATGTCGCTCGCCCGCTTTTCGTGACGAGGCACGGGAGAGCAAACACTCTGGATACCTAGCCAGCAAAATACAGAGGTTCTGATTCCGCAGAAGGGAGGGACACAACGTCACAAAGAGGCCTCAGCAGACCTGAGCCGAATGAGGCGTCCAGCCCAACGCTGCACAAGGATCCACCTCTACAAGTACAGATCACACACACACACACACACACACACACATTTTCATGGGACATGGGCGCGCGTCATCGGAAGTTACTTAAACCCGCAACACCACAGAGGTTCTGACTCCGTGGATAAACGCAAACACGAGCATATGCGCAGCCCCGCCCATGTGCCGGGTTAAATATGCCGATTGCACTACAGCCACATATGGGTCTCCCACATTAATAGTACAGCGGCCAGGACATTAAAAGCCTTCGGCCCTGGTTAATAGTACAGTGCACACACACACACACACACACACACACACAGCCCAGTGGCCCAACGAAAGCGCAAACGGCAAGGGCTACTCGAACTGCCGTGAACAGAACTGACCTTATTCGGACAATGCAGTCAAAGAACTGCCACTGGCGGGTACTGAAGGTGATGCAAAACACCCCGGGTGGCATGCGCGGCTGTGGGGTGAGGAGTGCAACACCGCCACTCCAGGGGGCATACGGGGCTTGCACAGGCAAGGCAATCCCCGCGAGGTGCATAACTGCCGCTGCCAGCGGCGTTAGGTCAGGCCACACGCCGGTGGCCAAGGGGAGCCAGCGCATTACGCCATCGCTGCGAACACAGCAGGTCAGTAAGTGGCAAGTGGCTGCAGTGCCTGCGGTGCCTGTGCAAGAGGAGAGGTGAGCGTCGTTGAGGAGGCCGGAATAGCACTCCATGGGCGTGCAAGGGCAGAGATCACATCACCATCTGCAACGGGAGGTTCTCAGCAAGGTGAGGGGGCACATCCAGGGCACTGGGCCTTCTGGTAGTACCGGGTATGGCCCATGATGCTGTATGCGCGCTGACCCCGCTGATCCATGCTGGTGTCCCTCCTAATTGTGGTCCTCACCCCAACGCACACACCTGCAGAGGGCAAGCTGACCCCATGGACCCATGCAGGCTTTCCTCTATAATATGGCGTTTCCCACACGCACGCGCGCACACACACACACACAGACGCAGCTGTAAATCAGTGTGCTAGTGACAGGCCTGCTAGAGAGGCCAGGAGAACATTGGACTCATGGTTTCGCTGATAGATTGTAGGACGGTAGGAATGTTGAACCTCGCAGTTTGAGCATTGATTGAAATACTTGGGCGTTGCACACACACACAGGCACACACACACGCACACACACACACACACACACACAGACACACCTCCCGCATACACCCTACCACACCATATAACATACCATATGTGGTCTGGAGGCACACTTTCACCAAACACACCCAAGTGTGTTAAAGCGGAAGTATCAGAGTGATGGCAACCATCAGTGTTTGCAGAGTAAAATGGCACTGCTTCGGGCATGACAGTGAGGGTGAGAGCGGGTGGTGGGGAATCAACTGGGCTCACTAGAGTAGCACCGTGGAGCTGGCATGGTAGAAGCCACAGAGCTACCACCCGCTCTGAGCGGGGTCCTGGAGCAGCAAGCTTGGTTCTGACCGCACTGCACACAGCGCTGGTGGAGGATCACAAGGAGGCAAGCCACTGTGGCCCAGCGGGGCCGCTCCTCGGCAGAGGCTACACCTCCCAGCCAAGGATGTCAGTGTGCGGTGGGTCCACCATGCGTACCTGATCAAATAGGGATCCCAAAGGGATGTAGGGAGATGGGCTGGGGGCGGGGGAGAACATGACGTGCTCGTCGCCAGGGGGACTGAGCGCAGCAAAGGGCACATTGAAGGGTACTATGGACATCCCGGGGCCCCAAAGGCGCCGTTGACGCGTCTGGCCAATGCCCAGGGCCACTGCCCTCCTCCGTGAGGACCCGATACAGAGCAGTGAAACAGGGACAATCAAGGGGCTCTGTTGGCACAACCTCCCGAGGGAAAGGAAGGGGAAGTAGGGAGGTGAGGGAAGGTCAGGGAGGGAGAGGGAGGGCACAAGGGGTTGAGAGGCCCATGGGAACCGCCTTCTACGAAGGGAGAGGGTTGAAGGAAAGGCCAAGTAAGTGGCGCAAGGCAAATATGCGCCGACAGCAATTCCAGCGTCATGCCAAACCCCCTAGTCTGGCCTAGTCACGACAAAAGCAGCCGAGTCAGGCACCATTGTATCTCAAGGGGAATGCCATGCACGCAGTGCGCACACAGTGCGAAGTTTTGGATGTCGGCATATACTCGAACCCTAGTTTTGGCCCCTTTTCAGAAGCCTCCGTAGAGGCGGTTCGATTTGCCCTGCAGAGTACTCTTGCCGACAGATAGTACGTGCACCAAAACCTTGGTCGACTTCAAGGTGATTCTCGAACCGAGATGCTCAAGATCATCGATCGGTATGGCTACGTCCACAACTGCAAAGAAGTCAACGTGGTCATCGTCGCTCGAAGGCTCTCGATCGCCGATACTCAATGGTGGCGAGTCGACACCAGGACCGGACAGTTTTTTTTTCGACGATGCTGTTGGTTATAACTACAACCAGAAGTATCGATGGACACCTGGCCAACCCTATGGTATTGACACCTTTCAGTCTTCCCCCTAGTAAACAGGTGACAGGTATTCTTGGGTGAGTATCCTAGCCTCTGCGTGCGCAATATGCACGCAGTGCGCACAGTGCCCACGCAGTGCGAGATCTTGGCCAAGTGCCCAATGTGTTGGATTGAAGTCTGAAGTCTTTGAACACTGGTTTGCATTGGAGCCTGATTGGAGGGTTGGGGGATTGCAGCAAAACCTCCGTATTTGCTTGCCCCCCCCCCCCCCTCCTACTTCGTCGCACAGCGTCCAGGACTTTAATAGGCCTTTGCCCCTCCTCCTACTTCCACACGTTCACACGTGCCACACGCAGCCCTGAGGCACTCTTTCACAACACCGCAGCCAATTGCATGAAACCGGAAGTACCAACTGGCAAACCTCCCCCGCTTTTTGATCCCCCCCAACCCCTTCCGCCTCCGCCTTGCACAGTGCTGAGTTGGAGGCCAGGGCCCTGCCCTGCAAAGACCCCTACGCAAAGCTGCGGACGGGACACGCCCCGCCATCGACATTGCTCGGGGACTGTGCGCTGCAGTGGCTCCTGGAGCACAACAAAGAGGAGCTGGACCCGGCCCGCCCGCAGATCCTGTTTGATTACGCGTACAACGGCATGGAATACCCTCTGCCTACACTGACTGATGCGCAGTGGGTGTTCCTGACGGCCCTACTGCCCGAGGTACGCCTGGTTGAGACAGGGTGTCCTAATCCCCCCCCCCCCCCCAAAGGGAAGTATCAGAAGTGGCCGCACACCATCGGAGGAGGGGGGGTCCCCGCCCCCCCCTAGACCACCCCCAAACCAAAGTGACCATCGTGGGGAAAAACGAAATGTACCATTGGAAAAATCTGATCAGGTCATTTTCAGTGCACAAAATTACCGCGAAGAGAGGTTGTTAGATCAAGCGCAGGCGTGGGTGTTGTATACCCCCTTTTTTGGGGTCATTCGCGTAGCATACCCCAAGGCATGATATTTGATGTCCAACCCCTTGTAAAATCATTATTTTGCCCAATAAGACCATCCCCCAATGGATTTTTTGATTCTGAGGCCTCTATCCCCTAAAACTGGATATCACTTTTTTGAGGGGGGGGTGGGGGGGTCAAAAGTTTGTGCTCACAAGGGTTCAAGCAGTGGGGAGACATAATGCTGGCAGAACAAACAGCCGTTTGCAGAATTTTAGGTTGGCGGTTCGATTCCCGTGTGGCCGACTGTCGTCGGCGGCGCTGCTGCCATGGTCGGTCGAGCAGGGTGCGGACCGCCGACATAAAAGTCTGCCGTCGGCTGTATTACCATTCGGCCACTGCTTACTCTGATGGGGGCGGTCCTCCCCACTGCTTGGAGCCGAGTCCGCCACTGACAAAATACCCAAACTGTGTGTTTTTGTCTGCCTGCTGACTGACTGCTGGCCTGGCTAACTGACTGATTGGCTGACTGTCAGCCTCTCTTCCAGGTGCACTGCCGAAGGCAATAGAATTTTAGGTCCCAGACCCCCCCCCCCCCCTCTCTCTCTCTTCTAATACCCCCCTCGCCTCTCCCACATGAAGCACCGCCCTGATTCAAGGGGTTGAGTGGTCTGCAGTCACTACTGCGAGGGGCGCCCTTCAGAAGCCCTTTCTTTCCTTCCTTCTGACCCTTCTCCCTCCTGCCTGTTTGCACTGTCAGAACCATTCGATAGCCTGCGGGCGAACTCAAGGCAACATTCAGTACTGGTTTGGAAGTGCTGCAGTGCAGCAGACCATTGATGGGATGTGACCGGTCGCCTGTGACACGGGGGCGGTCGGTAGCTGAGTATCCGTTGCTTCATGGCCTTGCTGCTTGCCTCGGGCGCCAGACCCTTGCCGCACCTTTTCGAACCGTCGAGTTTGGTGGTTCCTGTTCCTGGTGGTCTGCGAAGATCAAGACTTTCTGTGACCCAGGGCCGGGGGATGGTGTTTCAGGGATGCTGATGACCGTCCTGCCACTCACTGCCCCTCCCTTCCGTACGTGACTGGAAAAGATTACACACGCGGAAGATTTTTTTTCCAGTGGTCCGATTTTTCTGTTTATGATTGCATGACTTACCGCAAAAAAAAACGTTACACCTGCTTGTATTTTTTTCGTACATGAGTTCATTTTTCACCGATGATGCACCTCCACAGACATGGCGGTCTGGGCCTCGACGATGCAGTGCGGTGCTGCGTGCGCTGCGCAACGAGTGCCCCCGTCAGTACCCCCCCCCCCCGTGTCTAAGCTACGGCCTTTCTGCTGATTATCTTTGGCGGCGCCTCCGGCGTGGTATTCATGACAATGCACTGTGATTTCCTGTCGGTGGGATACCGGGGGTGACGTCCATCGTCGTTCTATGGCTAAGCTACGGCCTTGTACAGCAGGCGTAGCGACCGTATTAATTTTGTACCTCATTTAATTCGGTATGAAATGTAGTGCAACCGCCTAAGGCATGGTTTTGGTGGCAAATCTGCCAAGTACATGGAGTCATGGAAACATTTATTGTGATTGTTTGCCCACTTGAACCCACAGAGCTCTGATTTTGGAGATATTTGTGCATTATCGTCCCTTTTCTTGCATCAGCACGTGTGTGCCGGTAATTTTGTGTTGCGTGCAAGCCATGTCTTTGTCTAAGCTACAGTAGGCGTAGGGACCGTATTAATTTCGCACTTTTGTGTAGCTTAGACAAGGGGGGCGGGGGCAACGACGAGAGGTGTGGGGCCCGTCATTTTCCAACCCTTTACCGTTGCTCTCGCAAGGCGCGGGGGCTGAAGGGAGGGGGGGTACGTGATCGATGAAAGAGGAATCCAGCAGCTGACTCTGATCCTGTTAGCTTCAGTTAAGATATCATTTTGAGCCCACACTGTGATTGCCTCAGGACACCATGCCATTATTTAGTGGCTGGGTGATACTTTTCCAAGAGGAAGGGGGGGGGGGGTCAAAGGCCAAAAAAGATTGTGTACCGAAATTCGACCTCCAAGTTCGGGCCCCTTTGATAAAATTTCTTTTTTTTCCTGAGGCAAAATTTTCTTATGTGGGTGGGTGGGGGGTTGGGTCAGCCACAATTCCAGGGGGGCCAATTTAATCCCCCCGCCCCCCGCCCCCCCCCCCCCCCTGTATCAGTAAGCATTGGCCTGCAGGACACTCTGGGTACATTTGTTGCCACAGCATGTCACTGAAGAGCGTTTTGTTCTGACGTTGTTGCTCCGCAGACTTAGGCTGTGCAGCGCGAAGGTTCGCAGTCAACATCTGGACCCCACACCAGGCGGGCTTGGCGCTCTGGTCCGCTCTCCGCCTGCGCCGTCTCCCGCCCCACAGGCCACGCTGCCGCTGCCGGAGCGCCGGCTGCTGGCGGACAACCAGCTGCTGCTGGGCAGCCCGTCGGAGTACCGCGTCCAGTCCCTGTTCACGACCAACTCCCTGTTCGACGTGCAGTTCGCCCTGCGGATGGAGGAGATCATCGCCGCCACGCGCCCCGTGCCCATCCACCGCCTGCTGTCGGGCATCCTGGGCATGGGGCGCCTGACGTACCTGATGCTGCCCTGCAACACGAGCCTCGGCGGTGTGCGGCGCCCTCGCTTAATGGGCAAGGGGGTCGAGCATGGCTCTGTGACGCCCCGGCTCTCGCGACAGGGACCGCCAGCAACACCGCGGCTGTTGCGGGTCGAGGCCACCCGGGGGGGGGGTCTGACGAGCCCATTTTCTTTCTGCGCTTTGTGCTGTTTGCCGCCAGTGCACACGTGACATAGCCCAGAGTTCCTTCGGGGGGTCTGAGGGTCTATTTGTTTTTTGTTTTTCACGAAAGGCGCCCATGGCAATGTCACTGAAGAGCCTATTGCTCTGGCTACTGTTGCTGTGCCGCCCGTGCCTTGCGGGGTAACGGTTACCATCCAACATCTGTATCCCTCAGCCTCAGCGGGGTCACTGATGTGGACACCCCCCATCCCCCCCCCCTCCCCCCCAAATTCAAAATTTGTCAGCCCCTCCCCCCCTCCATATCCAAATTTGTTAAGCCCCCCCCCCCCCCCCCTCAACGTCTGTTCAACGTCTGTTTTTTTTTTTCACGAAAGGCGCCCATGGCAATGTCACTGAAGAGCCTATTGCTCTGACTACTGTTGCTGTGCCGCCCGTGCCTTGCGGGGTAACGGTTACCATCCAACATCTGTATCCCTCAGTGGGGTCACTGATGTGGACACCCCCCCATCCCCCCCCACTCCCCCCCCCCATTCAAAATTTGTCAGCCCCTCCCCCCCTCCATATCCAAATTTGTTAAGCCCCCCCCCCCCCCCCTCCTCCCAACGTCTGTTCAATTTTTTTGCAGCGAAGGCGCCCATGGCAATGTCACTGAAGAGCCTATTGCTGTAGAAATCCTCTGATGTTTGTGGTCTCCCAACTACGCGACGGCGGTTGGCGATCAGCCGATGGCAATTGGCGGTCCAGGTCCAGTGGCGGTGGTCGGCGGTGCACGACACGCGGCTGGCGGTTAAACCCGCTCCACCACCAGGGCAAGCGCCCTGTGGCAGATGTATGAGCAAGCGTTTATCCGGGTTCTGCGGGAGGGGGATGGGTTGCCCGACGCCGGCCTAGCACCCGGCAGCAACGCTGCAGACGCTGGTTCGAATCCCACCAGGGCACTCCCCCTTCCGGCAGGCAGAGGAGGAGTGGGGGTTGCTTTATGACTACTGTTGCTGTGCCGCCCGTGCCTTGCGGGACGACGGTTGCCATCCAACATCTTATCCCTCAGCGGCGGTGCGACCCCTCGGGTTCCATCCCCCCCCCCCCCCAGGGACTTGCTTTAATTTTCATTCCGACAGCGGGGGGGGGGGCCCTCCCCCCTGGACCCCCCCCCCCCCCGCTCAAGCAAGTCCCTGCCCCCCCCCCCCCCCCCGCCGTCCTGCCCCGTGCTGCCGGTCCAGTGAGTTACAAAAGGGCCTTTTGCCCAGGCCACTCTTTGGCGTAGGCCGCGGTGGCGCGAACGGCCGCTTGCCGGGCGTCGCGGACGGTTGTGGGGGCGCCGGAGGGCGCGTTGCTGACAACGGGTGTGTCGCGGCGCCCCCGCGTCGGTGCGTGAAGTGCGTCTGGAGCGTGACGGCCCCCGTCGCTTGACGGCCAGGCTACTCGGTGTCCATTTGTGGGCGCCCCGCGGCGTCTTTGCGGACTGTGTACTGAGGGAGGGTTGGGTCTCTGTTCGGGCCATCGTTGCATTTATCGCCAATTTACTCCTTGTCTCACCCAAGGGGACCTGGTGAGGGTGAGGGCCAACCGCCAACCGCCAACCGCCGCCAACCGCCAACCGCCGCCAACCGCCAACCGCCACCCATTGCTCAACACAGTTTCTGTGGTGTTGTGCGTTGCCCATGTCTTGACCATGAAACAGAAAGCGTCCCTGTGAACGTTCGTTGGCGTTACGAACCTTTTTTTGTTTGTTCAGACAATATTCAGATGCAGCCCCAAGACCTTCTCTTCCGCACTGGGCTTCTGAAGTCCGCCAGCCATAGTGCAAGCCTGTCTCCATTTGGCAGTCCCTCTCCCTGATCCTCATGTTTCCATGTCCACCCCTCGCCATTTTGCAGAGGTTTCAGACACTGAATTTGTGAAGGAGGCCATCAAACGACGGCTGAAAGAGGTCGGGGAGATGGGGTTGCATCAGCTGGATGTGCAGGTGCCGCCACCGTCCCCCCTTGTGCCCCAGCCCCTGCCATGCCTTGTGCCACATGCCCCGTCTTGTGCATCCCCCCCCCCCCCCCCCGCCCCGACCCCTTCCAACAGGGTCAGGCAACCCCAGAACAGTGCCCCGCGCCCAGCTCTTGCTGGCCACAGCAAACGGATGGACTGTGGGACGAGATTGCTGGGATGTGGCTCATTCGCGGGTTGGTTTTCTGCGAGCCCCAAACTCACCGTTGCAGGCAACATGGCATGTACCTGGGCATCACGCCCTCCCTCACGGTCTTTTCCATTTGTTGTAGAAGACGACCTCGACTGTAGACTTTTTTTCGGGACGCCAAGAGCCATACGCCGAGGGACGACGACGAAGCATTTGTCCTAAATCGCACGTCGCACCCGAAGCTTTCCCTTCTCAATAAGGGGGGGGCTCCCACCAACGCAGTGTGTGTGTGTGGGGGGGGTGAGGGCTGCCAGCCTTCGACGGCCCACAGCGGGCATTGCACCCCTGTACTGGAGCCCACCAGCACCCTCCCTCCCCCGTCACCGGCGATCCTGCTCCGCCATTGTGGCCCACTCCCCCCTCTCTTGCACGGCACACCGCCGGGTCAGGGAGGGGTGACGTTGCGTTCTGCGGGTGTTGTGTCGGGAGGCCAGCGCATCCCCATGCGCAAGCAGCGGTTGGACCGTGCAAGTCTGCCGGAGGCTCCGTCCACACTGCCTATCCCAATTTCGCCCCCACACACACGGTTTTGTTTGCCCAGTGTCGCGTGTGCACAGCCTGTACCCAGGGCTGCTTTCAACAACTCGGCACCACTGGTGGGTGGGGGGTCCCCCCCCAAAAAAAATTGGGCCGAATTTTCTTCCGCTCAATAATTTTCTCTGGCGCCTTTGGCGCCAATCAGTTTCGACCAAAAATTTTCCTCGGCGCCTCTAAAAACTCAGCACCACTGGGGGGGGGGGGCTGAACCCCCCCCCCCCCCCCCCCTTAACAGGAGCTCTGGCTGTACCGATAAAATTGTGTTTGCTTTTTTTTGCTGCGGGTACAAAGGGGCCTTTGGTATTTCACCCCCCCCCCCCCCCACCCGCCCCCCACCGACCAATATGTCGGGGCTCCACCCCCCTTCCAATGCATCCCTGACGGTGCAACTAGAAATCTGCAGCATCAGCCGCATGGGGTTTTCCATAAAGACTGGTGGGTGCAGTGCAACCGTGTCAAGGACTATGTGGTTTACGTGCCCCCCCCCCCCCCCCCCCGCCCCCGCACCTTCCAGCCTATGCCCAGCCACTGTCCCCCTGACGGCAAGTGCCGGCTTCAGTGGCATTTGTAACCGACAGGAACCGCCCCCAACCGCTTCGGCAATATCCTCCAATCGCCTGTCTAACCGCCTCCGCGGCGGCCTGTGAGGCCTCTTCTCTTCTGATGCATCCCTCCCGTCACTGCTGGCAGGTGGAGGTAGCTGCCACTTTCAAGTACAAGTCTTGCGTGAAGGAGCTGCTCAAGATCTACCCCATGAAGATCCATCGTGGTGTTCGGCTGAAGTGGTGCTACTATCCCTTGGGTACCAAGTACGATTTGATCTACCGTCGCGGCGACATGGTGCAGTTGGTGCACCGGTACATCCTGCAGTGGACGCGCTTCGGGGGTGACAAAGTCAAGACCATCCGCAAGTGGCACCCCAGCATCAACATGGTGTGGTTGGCACAAGGGGCTGGGGTGGGGGGTTGGTGTGTGGCACGTGCAGTGGCAGGAGGCAGATTTGTTGTTCTCAGTTCTTTTCTTCGATCCGAAAAGCAACCGACATTTGGCATGGCGTTAGAATCGGGTTGGCAAATATCCGGGTTTTTGTGTGGGTACAGAGTTGTGGGATTATTGTGGTGAGGTGAACCGTTACCTTTCAAAACTTTCAGATTTTTTTTTTTCAGGGGTTTATATTTTTGAGACGAAACACGCGCTGGGGCCTTCTTGTTGCCTTTGCTTCGTGGATGTTTGAAATGTATTTTGACGACTGGTAAAATGGTATTTCATGTCTTTCATGAAGGCGCTCCTTCATCAAGCCTTACCTCCTCTCTTTTCTTTTCTGTTTTTGGTTTTCGCACCAATGCCCTCGCTAAGGGACCGCCCAAACCCCTTCCGCGACTGCCGTCCGCTGCCCGCCGGCCGACCCCGGCCACCGCCCCACCGGCGTCCCGCACCGCCCGAACACGACTGAGTGTGCGGTCGCCTGCTTTCCATGTTTTGTGTTTGAGTTGGGGGGGCGCCCCGGAAGACGGTCAGACCATTTGGAAACACCTGAGGTTGCGTGTGGATTTGAAGGAGCAGGTCCCCTGAAGCAGGTGGCACGTCCTGTGTGTCTGTTAGCCTATGGCGGTGCCATTGGCCTCTCGCCCTTTAATCTTCTGCTATGACAAGCAGCCATCCACACTACTGCGGGCATCCACCTGCCTGGGTGGGAATCCAGAATGCAACTTCTGCCGATGGCGTCCTCCCCTGACGGCCTGATCAGTGCCCGGTATGCGGTCATCACGAAGCCCCCAGGCTGGGGGGTGCTCACCACAACCAGCAACGTGAATGTCACACAAGGCCATGGGTGCTAGCTCACCAATGTGTGACTTGCCGGTAGTGCGTTGCAGTAGTATCTTCTATGCTCTGCGCCATTTGTGGCGAGTGCGTTGCAGTAATATCTTCGCCCAGAGTAATCGCACTCTGTCCACCGCAGAGTATCTTCCTTGCTGGCGGTGGTGAGCAGCCCCGCCCACCAACACACCCAACAAGAGTGCACGGCAGTGCCCAATCCATCTTTAGGGACGATCCCCAACACCACCGGCCCACGCTCAAATGTCCACTTTGGGGGGGGGGGGGGGTTGCCTTGTTTTCACTTCAGGGCCTCAGTCCGGAACCGCCCCCAACGGTGACTGGACCACTGCTGGTGGTTGATGGTCCACCGATGAGCGTCTGGTGGGTCCGGCCACGGCGCGGGCACACAACGAGGATCGACCGAGTTGGGCGCCAGCGACACCCAGAGAATTTGTTTGGGCCTCTGCAAACTGCGGCACAGATTCCCCCCCCCCCCCCACCCACCCATTTGCCCCCCCCCCATTTTTGGTGAATGGCAAAAGTGAATTTCACGTCCCGGACTTGTATATGTCCAAAATGTTCAAAAATGAAACAAGGAGTTCAAAATGCCCTCAAAACCACAAAAAAACTTGGACCCCCTCCCTCTCCTTGACCCCCCCCCCCCCCACCGGCAGATCCGGCACATGCACCACAGGCTGGGGGGTCTCCTCAGTTTTGGTACGCGACCCCCCCTCCCCCCTTGCCCTCCGGGCCCACTTAGTTGCCAAGGGCCAATAGCTACCGGCCATACATATGGTGGCACCGAAGGTACCCAAATTTTTTTTTTCATTACCCTTGCCCACGTGGCACCCCTCCCTGCCTAGGTGCTGGACCTTGGATGGGAGGCACCCCGCCTTGCCCACGTGGCACCCCTCCCTGCCCATGTGCTGGAGCGTGGATGGGAGGCACCCCCCCCTTGCCCATGTGGCACCCCTCCCTGCCCATGCGCTCGGCGGCTAGCCCCCACCCCCCCAAGACTCCCCACCCCCTTGGGGGCCTTCGGCCCACTTCTACTGGGGGGGGGCTCGCGTACGAGCGAGGAGACGTCCCCCCTGTGACATGCGCACACCGGCACACACAAGTCAGTGCTGGAGTCGGCAAACCCATGGACTCGGAGTGTGCACCTGGATGCACCTGGTCAACGGCACGGGCAGCAGCCTGTCTCTGACACGGCCGACCCCTGGAGGAGTCAAACAGGACAAGTCATCCCGGGGCCCCGTTGACACGACCAACACACGTTTGGGCCCACAGAGGGTCAGAATGTGCAAGGGCGAGGGGCCAATAGGCGCTGGCAAACAAACCAACACCATGGCCTTGTGCCAACCCCCCCCCCCCCCCCCCAAACCCCCTCTTTGGTCTTCTGTAGTAGAGTGCTATCCCGGCGGCCCGTTTGAGAGAGGCAGTCCGGCACCGGGGCTCGGACATGCCCCATCCCTCTCCATCCCCGTGCCCTCTGACGCTGCCCTGTATGAAATGTAGTGCAACCGCATAAGGCATGGTTTTGGTGACAAATCTGCCAATTACATGGAGTCATGGACACATTTATTGTGATTGTTTGCCCACTTGAACCCACAGAGCTCTGATTTTGGAGATATTTGTGCATTATCGTCCCTTTTCTTGCATCAGCACGTGTGTGCCGGTAATTTTATGTTGCGTGCAAGCTACGGCCTTGTCTAAGCTACAGTAGGCATAGGGACCGTGTTAATTTCGCACTTTTGTGTAGCTTAGACAAGGGGGGCGGCATGCAGCTCACACGGCTGGCGCATGTCCCGTCTGTCACAGGGCGATATCTTAGGCTGGGGCCTGCCCCGCGCGCAGCGGGAGGTGCTGTTCTGGGACATGCTGACGCAGCCCTCGTGCCCCGACCCCGCCATCCAGAACTGGCTGCTGACCACCGGGGGCCGTGTGGTGCGCATCGACCCCAACCAGCAGAGCTGGAAGAACAAGCACCCGGTGGCCCGGCAGTACGTCGAGTTCCTGAAGTGTGTGCCCCCGAGGGTCCTCCTGGTGGGCAGGGCCGCGACGCTGCGCGACCAGAAATTGGCTCTGGGTCGGGGGGGGGGGGTGGGCAGAGGGTCCAGAGTGGGCAGAGGGGGCTAATTCGGCAGAGGGTCCAGCGTCGGTGGGCTGGGGAGTCCACCGGGGGAGGGGGGTGCACTGATGTTGGTCTGGTGTAGTTCGAAGTTTGTGTCCGGCATTTCAGTAGGAATAGCTTTGTGCGTGTTACCTGAATGAGCCCCCTTATGCACTGTACCTCGGGGTATTTCCTGTTTCACAGCGAAAGGCGCCTATGGCAATGTCACTGAAGAGCTTTTTGTTCTGACTTTGTTGTATTGCACTCGTCTGCTTGATTTAGCAGTGTAGCATTCAACTCTCGTATCCCGCAGCGGGGGTGGGGGGCTCGAGCTTGTGAGCCCATTGTGTGTGGGAAGACAAGGGGGGAATGTTCGGGCGCCCGTTGGACCGTCGGTCGCGCTGATTTTCATGCTACGCAAGTGACGGGGCGTATGCCATGCTACATATTCTTGACTGCTGTTCCGGACCCTCTTGTGGTGCCTCTGTGATCTATCTGTTGGTCATTAGGCGGATGAGCCTCTCGAAAGATCTGTCATGATGACCAATGTGGGTGCTACAGTGCAACGACGCTGTTATGGGGGGGGGGGTCGCCGACAATAAGGCGGCCCGAAAGTTGCTTTGCGGCGGGGGACGGCATGGGCGCCCGGCGAAGAAGGGGGGGGGGGGTTCTAGAAATGGGCTTCCGTGCCGGGCCCTTTGTTTTGTGTAAGGACGGATGTTACCACCCAAGGCGCCGGAACACAAATTTTGGCACGGAAAATTTTTTTTCACGAAAAAACTTTCCCCCACATATGTGTAGTCAAAATGATCAGCGCGACGTGGGGATCATTTTGAGCCATAGATGTTGGGGTTGGACCCCCCCCCCCCCCCCGGCACGGCAGGTAGGGCAGCCCCAGTCCAAACCCCCCTCCCGGCACGGCGACCAAGGAGGGGGAGGGGGGGGGGTATGGCAAATGGGCTTCCGTGCCATCCCCCCCTCGCAAAGCAATTTTCTTCCCGCCTAACTGCAGTTGGCTCACACGATACCCCCGCCCTTTTCGCTGTTTCCACACCCCTCCTCGCCCTGGGCGCAGGTTTGGAATGAGGAACATGTGAGACCGGGCGGCCCTTCAACAGAAATGCCACCGCCAATGGCACCGGGTGGGCACCGCAGGACCTTGCGCCGGAGGGGCCCGAGCGTGCCCCCCACCACCGGGACCAGCCAACACCGGGCGCTTCTCCCTGGGGGATGGTGCTATCCGGATGAGACAGAGGGATCACTGCCACCCCAAGTTCCCCAGCTCAAGCCCCGTCTGGGTCAGGCAGCTTCTCTACCGGCTGATGCCCAAGGGATTCTTTTGACAACTCGGCACCCATTGGGGGGGGGGGGGCAGGGATGCATTAGAACGCAAGGGGCCCCAGAGGCGGTTAGACAGGCGGTTGAAGGAGGTTGCCAAAGCGGTTGGGGGCCTTACTGTCGGTTACAAACGCCATTGAAGCTGGCACTTGCTGTCAGGGGGCAGTGGCTGGGCGTAGGCTGGGCGCCTTGGTTGCTTTTGCCCTCGAGGGGGGCTGACGCGGTTGTGTGCAGCATCGCAACTTTCCCGCAATTTATCGCAATCGGATTGGATTGTCCGTGACTGCAATCCCCCCCCCCCCCCCGCCGCGCCCCGCCTCATTTTGGGTGAAGACGCGGCGACGAGGAGGGGGCCCGGCGCGAGGTGCGCTGTCTTTTGGGGGATGCCTTCTTCGCTTGTTCAGGCGGCACCGTCACATTGACCCCCTGTGCGTTTTCTCGGCACGAAGCAGCGGACAATACGAGACACAGCACACGACACGCGGCGCGCGGTGCGATGCGCGGCGCACACGGTGCGTGGCGGCCTCCCTCGAGGGCGCAGGACAATGGCCGGGGGTTGGGGGGTCAGGACGTGGGGTGCGTGCCCTTGTCCGCGCAGGGGGGGGGGCGGGAGGGGGCGAGGGCTGTGGCCTGGACTGAGGCCGAGTGCCCCGCACCCGGCGTCCGCGGCACAGGCTCTTTTTGTGCGTGAGCCGCGGGACCGGCTGGAGGCAGAAGTTCGATGGGGGCGTACAGGCCGCGTGCATGAGCTGCTCCGGAGGCAGCCTGATCCACGTGACGGAGGACAAGCGCTACAAGTTCTTTCAGATTGCCCTGCATGAAAAGCAAGGGGTATGCCCCGACGCACCGCTTGCTTGAAGGGGAGGGTGCTCTGGGGGCAAACTCAGAGCGGTTACAAAGCGGTTGGGGCGCGCTGTAAAATCGGTTGGGGGGCAGTCCCTGGCGGTTGGAAACACGGGTGGGGGGGGGGGGGGTATTGGGGTTGCGGACGTGCCTTCGGGTAGAGTTGAAGGAGGAGCGTTGGGGGGCACCCCCCCTCCCTTCAAGCAAAGCCCTGGTGTGCCCCTGGAAGCCGGGTGTGCCTGTGGGAGGGTCTAGGGATGCGCCGGGGGCGTGCAGTGGAGCTGTGGTGTGGGCGCGCGCGGGCACCCGCGCGTGCGGGTTTTGTGGACCCAAGTATATGTTCCAATTGCAAACAGGATGGTGACTGCTCGATGAGAGAGAGAGGGAGAGACAGAGAGAGAGAGAGAGCGCGAGAGACAAAGAGAGAGAGAGAGAGAGAGAGAGTGGGAGAGAGAGAGAGAGAGACAGAGAGAGAGAGAGAGAGACATAGAGAGAGAGAGAGAGAGAGAGAGAGAGAGAGAGAGACATAGAGAGAGAGCGAGAGAGAGAGAGAGAGACAAAGAGAGAGAGAGAGAGAGAGAGAGGACATGGGCTTGAGCTTTAAAGTGTCGTTGTGTGCCCAAGACCATTTCCTTGTACCCACCGGGAGTTCTAGAGCTGCGCACTGTTGTTCCACTCTCCACCGCATGAACGGCGCGGTTGCGGTGGTCTTGGGGCATTTCGGCAGAAATATGGGGTTGGGGGTCTGGGCTGACGAGGGCCCGGGGGGGGGGGGGGGAGGCTTGGAGCCGTGGTCTGCTGTGCAGCGGTTCCGGGACAGGGAATGTTGTGCGGGCGGGAGACAAGGATCGTGGGCACCGCCACCCCTGCCCTGGTCCGCGTACCCGGGGGGTTTGTGTGCCAATACGCCGGCCTGTGCACCAGGGAAACTGTGCGCAGCACCCATGGCTCCTTTTAACAACTCGGCACCAGCGAGTGGGTGTGGGAGGTGTGGGGGCCTGTGGGGGGGGGTCCCCCCACCCCCCACATATCACCCCTGGACCCCCCCCCCCCCCCCCAAGATTGGGCCAAATTTTCTTCGGCGGCTGCGCCCGATCAAAAAGTTTCTCTGGCGCCTTCGGCGTCAATTTGTTTAGACCAAAAAATTTTCTTCGGCGCTCTAAAAACTCAGCACCACCGGAGGGGGGGGGGGGGGGGGGGGGGGGCTGCACCCACCCAGCCACCAGCCCCCCTTAAACGGAGCCCTGGCGGCACCCCTCTCCCCAGTCTTTGCACCGGGGAATTCGTGCCCGCTCCGTCCGCACAAATCCCCCGGTGCACGGACCGAAAAGCCGGTCGGCACTGCGCATGAATTCCCACATGTGCCGACCGGACTTGCCGTGAGGGAGGTTTGCGGGGGTTGTGGCACTCCCCCGCGCATCACCCGCCACACGCGCGTCGGAACACCGGACCGCCCCCAAATGCAAGCCGCCCGCGTCGACCCCAAGCCAGGGCTTCTTTAGAATAATTAAAAACCAGGGGGGGGGGGGGGGCTTTCCCAAAACCCCCTCCCCCCCTCCCCAGACCAAAGTGACCATCGCGGGAAAAAACGAAAGTTACAACCGGGAAAATCTGGTCAGGCCATTTTTGGTACACCAAGTTTTGGGTCCAAAACCCCCTCCCCCCTCCCCCCCCCCCCCCCGCTCAAAAGAAGCCCTGCCCCAAGCCCTCTCCCACTTAGACAGGCGGTTGGAGGAGGTTGCCAAAAGCGGTTCGGGGCGGTTACTGTCAGTTACAAATGCCATCGAAGCCGGCACTTGGCGTCAGGGGACAGTGGTTGGGCATAGGCTGGGTGCCCTGGACGGGGGCTACCTCCCTGGGGTCGGCTCTCCACGGTCCTGCGGCCCGGCCGACCCACGGGCCTCGTTGTCAGCACCGACAGCGACTGGCAGCCGTTTGTTGAACTGTTTATGAACGCCCTTTGCACTTGAGACACGCTCCTCCATTTGCACGCGGCCAACAACAGGCCTTTGCTTAGTGGCTGGTTGATACTATACCGGGGGGGGGGGGGGGGGGTCAGAGGCGAAAAAAAAAGTTTGTGTACCTAAAATCGACCTCCAAGTTCGGGCCCCTTTGATAAATTTCATTTTTTTCCTGAGGAAAAATTTTCTGATGTGGGTGGGTGGGTGGGTGGGTCAGCCAAAATCCCGGGGGGCAAATTTGCCCCCCCCCCCCCCTGAGGTTCACTAAGCAAAGGCCTGACCAACAAGCACCACGCGCCCCCCCCCCCCTCCCCGCTCCTGCAGAACAGCTACGCCCCCGTCCCGTTGGGGACGCCGTGGCGAACAACGAGTACCCCGAGTGCCCCGCGTGCCAACGCCTGCGTGATGCACACGTGGCGCAGCCTCAAGCTCTTCTGGCACAACAACAAGTCGCTGCCGCCGCCCGCGTGCACCGAGTGCTACCAGTGCCAGCGCCGGCAGCAGCTCGGCCAAGGGGTGCCGCTGCTGGTCAGCGACATCCACGGCTGCACCGACGTGGAGGGGGTGG
>OZ038384.1:93082281-93212281 GCA_964036045.1 Eutreptiella sp. 'Long Island Sound 2002'
CGTCTTTGGACGGCAAAGCCATGGGACGCGGTCGCGTTTTTTTTGGTTTGCATTTGGGGGGGGGGGTGGGCGGGGGGGGTGCCGTCGCTGGGGGCGCCGTTGGCACGGGGGACGGGGCGACGGGGATGCGGGCGCCAGAGGGCCACTCGCATGAAGTGCCTGCGTGCAGAACGGGGGGACCCTCCACACCGAAAGACGCCATAGCCCCCCCCCCCCCCCACCCCCCGCTCAAGTGCTGTGCGCCCCCATTGCGTCCGGCAGTCGAACGCACCGACGGGCCCCGTCGGTTGCCACTGCCCCCCCCTCCCCCCCCGAGTCGCAGCAGTTTTAGGCCCAGAGCCCCGGCCGACGGTCCGTGGCCTACCCCCCATGTCCAGCGACCGCCCTCATGGTCCCACGACGCCATTCTGACCCGAGTGCCCGCCCCCCTCCCGTCGGGACGGCGCTCCTTTCCCCCTGCTCATCCCGCCGGGTCGCCGGGGCGCGGGGCGGTCTGCCATTCCACGGGGCATCCTCCCCCCCTTTCCGGCCTCGCTTTGGGTGTGCCCCCGCCCGTGAGTCCGGGCCACTCCACGCCTGCCCCCTGCCCTGGGTCGGTTGGTGGCCCAGCAGCGGGGCGAGTACAACGGACCTTTGGGTGGCTGTGCGTGGGTCTGATTATGGACCTGGTGGTGGAGCCTGAGCTGAGATGGGATCATGGCCCCTCCGGCGTCCCGGGGCCGCGGGGGGGGGGGGGCAACAGGGGAGGGGGGGGGATTGCAGGGAGGGGGCCGGGCCTTTGTCGACCCCAATTCTGTCCAGTGAAGGATCTGTGCCTGTGCAAGGGTGAAGGGTGCAACACTCTTGAACATACGTCCCCCCAGCCCCCCAACTCGGGGGACGAACGATGAAGCCGCCGGCGTTGCCGGATTCATCGGTCCGTTGGGCTCGTTTGCGCTCACGGTGGGGTCTGCCCCCCTTGTGCGGAGCGGTCTGTGTGTGTGGGTGTGTCAGACGTTGGAGGCCAACGGCCGGCCTCAAATGTTTGACCTTTTCGATAAAGTGCGTTTTGTCTGAAAATGTCTTTTCTGATGTGCGTGGGTGGGGTGCTGGGGGGGGCGGGCTGGGACCCATTTTCCAAGCCTCTCTCCCTAGCACAGGGCTGCCCTCGTTGGTGGAGCTACCGACTTTTGCAGCCAAGGTCCTGGGATCGAACCCCAGGAAGGGCAGAACGCCTTGTCCGATGTGGAGAGGAAACCCAAGGGCCCCGGACGGCGCATGAAGGCCTACCCAGGGGTCGCGCGTCTGAGCCCGGGGTTTGACGCCGATGGCTGGAAACACGCCCAGTCGTGCGCAAGTGTGTTGGGCAGTCTGTCGTCAGAACTGGGACTCATGCCCCGCAAACCCAACCCACGATGGTTAACTGCCAACAGTCAGTAGCCAGCGGTGGTTGCCTGTGACAGGCAACCGTCAGATGATCACCAACCGTGGGCATCGCACCCAGGCACCTGCATACAAGCTTGGGCTGAGAACCGACACCCACCCGCAGTCGCTGACGTGCCGATCCTTCTCTGCTTTCCGCGTTTTGCAATAAAGGCCCAACTGGACACAGCTGATTTGGTCCGCTCCTTTTTTCCAGGCGAAATGCAATTGAGTGCGCTGCATTACTGTACAGTGCAGTGCAGTGCAGTGCAGTACAGTACGATGCAGTACAGTACAGTACGGGGTGCGTTGCGGTACGGTGAGGTATGGCACGGTGCAGTGCAGTGCTGTGCTGTGCGGTGCAGTGCAGTGTGGTGCAGTATGGTACAGTACAGAATGGTACAATATCATAGAGCTGCAGTACAATAGTTTCTGCCCAACATAAAGATGAATAGACGAAGGAAGTTATTGATTCTCGGCGTGATGGTACGAGGCGGATTTTTTCATATTCCATCATGGCCACAAGGTGCCCGCAACAATGTGATCTCTGATCATGTTTTGTGCCCACCGGGACTCGACAGGGCAGTACTTCCCCTGGTGCCCCTGCACAACGCCAAGGTGACTAGCCCCATTTTCTATCCCTATTTCACAGCATAACCGCTCCTAATCGCCACCACTGACCCCACGTGAGATGCTCTGTTGCGATGCTCTTGCCCTCACTTCGTACGCTGCCACTCTGCCCGTCACTGACCACTCTGTGATCGTCCCCCTGGCCACTCCTCAGAAAGAGCGTGTGTCGGATCAATGGTTTTCAAGATTGGTTCCATGCGCACGATGGCACACGGAGGAGCATTCTGCGTAGCATCTGCGCCCTGTGACACTGCAGTGCATTGAGCATCCAGGGCTGACGGTGAGGGATTACCTGCGTATATGGGGACCACAACAATGCAAGTGACTGTCAAACGTCCTATAATAACCACAGTGACCCATGGGGAAGCCATTTCCTACTGCCTGTCGAGGGACATCCCCCATTTCCTACAATATTTTCTTGTCCAGTTGTTTTCTATCAGTGCGCACAAAGTGCAATGACGTTTCCCTTGTCTTCTCATGCGTTGTTGTGCACTGCATGCCTTGCCGGTGGGTGTGCAGGCTTTGCAGACCCAAGGGAATGGGTGCACCTGTAGTGCAATTATTGGGCGGTGCATGGTGCGCGTGTGCGCAAATTCAGCCTGCGTGATGGGGCATTGTGCCTCATGATGAGTGTCACCTGACATGAAGTGCAAACCATAGATGCTACCCCTTACCTGTCCACAGAAAGTATGGCATTGAAGAACCATGTCAAGTGTCAACAACGTTGCAAGCTTTTTGCTCTTGCATGCTCCTGCGTGTTCTGAGTGGCTGGTGGCAGTTGAGCGTAAGTCCCTTGTTTTTTGTTGAACTGCAGGTGGTGTGCACATTTTTTTTGGCGTAACATGGAATTTTTTTTGGAAAGGCTATGGCATGCAACCCACGCCAAAAAAACATTACGCGACTGTTTTTGGTTACGTGACCTACAGCCAGAAAAAAAGTGCACATGATTTACGCGTTTCTTTTTACATAATCTGCATGAAAAAAAGTACACACAACTTGCAGCCAAATGAAAAACTACACGCGACCTGCGCCAAAAAACATGAACACCACCAACCTTTCTCTGTTTTGAGAGGGGTATGCCGCCATTTTGCCCTTTTATGCAGCCAACCTCCGTTGCATGGGGAAGCCGAGACGGCATCACTTTTGTAGTGACATGGACCCCCCCCCCCTTTTTTGGGGGGTCTCCGAGAAGGCATGTGCGCCTTTTCTGCTTTTGTCCCTGCAGTAAGCACTCGGGACCCAAGATCGGCACCTGTGATTGGCCATGCTTGGCCATGGTAGCCGGGGTAGCTTCTCTTTGAGGAGTGGCGGAGCACTGTGCATATTTCGACGATTTGATGCACTATTGTAGATCCAGCACCAAAACATGGAGAAATATGACTGGCGGTGAAATTACGTGTCAACATTAGGTTGCATGCAAAGAAGTAGCCGGTGGGCAGGTGGGTGCTAGGAAAAATTAGCCTGATTTTGGCGCCCAAAGGACCGATGTCGGGTCCGATGGGTGGGCCGACTTTGGAACCCAGCTTGAAAATTGGTAGCCCGTCTTGGTGCCACAATCCATGGAAGAAACACAATCCCTAGAAAATTTTTGGGGGTGAACAGCGTAGGATTTATGCTGAGGATAAGACCATTTTGCGCTCGGCGTCTAGGCCACGTGTGTCTTGTGTGTACCAACACGTGAGAGGCAACAAACATAGAGCGGGCGTTCCACGCAACTGCTTGTTTCTACTTTCGGTGAAGTAATGCATCCAGCAAATCAAGCCGGGTGGCAGATGATGTACATATCAAGACCCCCTACAACCCTTACCAAAAGGCCAAAAAGCACACTAGGACCCCATTGAATGGGAAATCCTACCAACGAACTACAACTGACACCGGCTCGGACACCCCAATAGTTTAGCATCATCACAGACTACGCCCCAGCTACTCCCTTTGTACTCTGGGAACCCATGGGGGACCAGGTCTGAGCTGGATCCCGTATGCAGACCCTGGCACTGCCGAAACCTGTATATCCTCTGAACTCGCCCTCGGGCACTTTCAGTTCGGCCGATTTGATAAAAAACAAAAAAGATCTCGTGTGGTATCCTTTTTTGAACGTTGTTGTAGACAGTCAGAATGTCAATGAAGAATCGGTTTCTTTTGCTTCTCTCTTCTCTTGACTTGGCGATTCAATGCAAGGCTTGGCTCACCGCTCGGGGGGGATATGCGATTCGCATTTTTCCGCATTTTCCGCATTTTTTTCGCATTTTTTGGGCAGGTCCCTTAGTGTAATGTTCAAGAGGAAACATTCTAGTGGCATTGTCTTATAGTCAGTTAGTTGTGAAGACCAATGGGTTTTGTCGGCGCCAGAGGTGCCGGAGATTTTGTTTAGGCAGATGGTAGGGGGAAACTTTTTTGTTTGAACCTATGTGTCTATGCTCAAAATACTCAGAATTTTGTGGAGAATTCAAAAATGGATGAAAAACACAAAAAAGGACATTGACCCCGACCCGACCTCCGGGTCGGACCTTCGCTGATGGGAGCCTGAGTTGATGGGCAAATTTTTTCGAAAAAATTTTTCCCTAGTTGTGTATATTCAAAATGAACCGCATGTCATGGGGGATCATTTTGAGGTATGTATGTTGGGGTATCCCCCCCCCCCCCCGGGGAGCCCAGGGGACACGTCTCCGTCTCGCAAACAGGGCAACAACAGCCACCAGACAATGATGATGTACAATCCTTAGCGGACCTACTGGAGGAAGAGGCTCCAGAGCTTGACGAGCCCCCCCTCCCAGAGTCGCAGCTCACACCACTGCGGCACACAGCGGAAGAGTACAGCACCCCCCCACCCCCCCCCAGAACCCCTCGCCGACCGACACCGTCACAGGACATTGAAGATTGCACCCCGGCCAGGAACCCCAAATACCCGAAGAGATTCACACCACACACCGTCGCCTACACGCCACTCTCCAACCTCCGAGCCCGCCTCCCTCACACCTCATTGGCCACACCGAGCACAGTGCACTGCATGCACACACCGTGGGAGGCGCTGGAACGCAGAAATACATTTCACACCCCCCAACCACCATCACCCATGTCGCCACGTGTAGCAGCAAATCTGTTGGCAGAACTGCAGCTGGTTGAAATGGACTGGGAGCAGGGACCAAGCCAGGCAGACACCGAAAGCATGCCGTCCTCCCACACCTCATCAAGGCACACATCGCCAGCGTCACGCATGTCTGACGACGCCTCCACACTGTCCTGCAGCACCATGTGTTCTCACTGCACCACTCCATAAACCCAGTGCCCCACATGGGCACCATCAGCGCAACAAACCCACCCAAGCAACCCCCCCCCCCCCCCCCTGAATGGCTGTGTGTTGAATGTGCGCTAACCAGCACCACCAGGGCACAGTGAGCCCGAACCAAGATCCCAGGAGTACCGGCCGAATGGGGCCAGCGTCAAGCAGGTATCCCAGGGACTGACCCTGACCACCATGCACGCCACTGACCCTGTAGAGTCAAAGCCCCGCAAACTTGGGTACGACAGTGTACATATGGAAGGTAGGGACAAGCGAACACTGGCGGAAGCACCGGGACAGTCGCCTAGCAAAAACCCGGACGCACTGCTGTGAACTTGCTGAAGAACAATGGCTGGAAGTGTCTATGGCGGGGACATCCAGCTCAGCCTACCGACCAATTGAAGCCCGGGGAGCCCGGCGGTTTGGGTCAATGGGGGAGCACCTGATGCGGCGCGGAGATTCAGCGGTCTGGCCTCACCAAGCTACTACAGCTTCTGCCCCTAGCGGTTTTGAGCCTAGTCCGTGATATTCTTGAGTTGAACTACTGCACTAAGTTGTTCCATCGAACCGTCCATGCTTTGAGCGCCCAGTTGTGCAAGACGAGACGAAACATACGGGTTTCGAGGGGCAAACACCATTCTAACAAAACCGCATTTTCTATCGCATTTTTTGCCGCATTTTCCGCATTTTTTCCGCATTTTTCCGCATTTTTTGCCAATGCCGGCGACCGCATTCCCCCCCCCCCCCCCTGCTCACCGAGTTCACACTCATGAGGCATCGTTTTCGTTCTTCACTGGGTCATTTTGGATCAGACTGAGCGCTGCAGCCATCAATCTCCCATGTATTGTGGTCACAGGACTGATCAATTGCCACAATCGCTCTTGCCAAAGCTGCGATTTGTGGTTTTTTTTGTGCCCTGTATGTGCTTTGGTTTGGGTTTCAGCACGGGGGGGGGGGGGGGCGACTCCGCGGGTCCTAGGACGCCAACTCCCCCCCCCCCCCCAAGGGGCCTCCGGCCGACAGTTAGTTGTCAAAGGTATGAGCCCAAGGAGCCAACGGGCGCCGAAGGTGCCCCGGCGCCAAAGGCGCCCAATGGGGTTATGTAGCCACCTTGCCCATTTGTGGGCCTTTTTCTGATTCTGCCCCCCGCTCTGAGGCGGTGGGGATCCCCTAGGCGGCAGGGGTTATGTAGCCACCTTGCCCACAAGTGGGCCAATTCTGATTCTGCCCCCCCCGCTCTGAGGCGGTGGGGATCCCCGAGACGGCAGGGGTGATGTAGCCACTTTGCCCACAAGTGGGCCATTTCTGATTTTGCCCCCCGCTCTGCAGCGGTGGGGATCCCCGAGACGGCACGGGTGACGTAGGGGGCGCCTCAAGCGCAGTGCGCGCGCAGTGCAACTATTTGGGCGTCTGGCCGTACTAGATACCCATACTTTGAGATACTAGGGGCCCCTAGGGGCATCATGGTGACCCCTAGCGGAGGTTTTGAGTTCTGATTTTGTCCCCCTTTGTTGGGGACCCCCGAGAATGCAGGGGTGATGTAGCATTTCCGCCCTCTTTTGGGCCCCAACCGTCCGGTGCTATTGAGGAAACCGGGACAATCTTTGAATCCACGCTTTGTTGCGTGGTGCATCATGGTGACCCCCGGCGTAGGTTTTGAGTTCTGATTTTGTTCCCTTTGTTGGGGACCCCCGAGAATGCAGGGGTGATGTAGCATTTCCGCCCTCTTTTGGGCCCCAACCGTCCGGTGCTATTGAGGAAACCGGGACAATCTTTGAATCCACGCTTCGTTGCGTGGTGCATCATGGTGACCCCCGGCGTAGGTTTTGAGTTCTGATTTTGTTCCCTTTGTTGGGGACCCCCGAGAATGCAGGCGACACTTTGGCCACACTGGTTTGGTACGCTAAAAAGTTGTCTCTCGGCCTATTTTACTTGCGGACACTCTCAGAGCGCGGCCGCAATGTGAATGGTTTGTCAGCAGCTCAAGTTGAGAGCTCCAGCGTGGTCATGTGCCATGGACAACTCATGTCCATGCAAGAGTACCCTGGCCCAAAGCTATATGCTTGGAACGGGTGGTTGATACAGAAAGTGCTGAAATTCAAAGGGCAAGATTGCCAGTTCATCAAGCTGAGGTCCAATGTTGACCATATGTGGTACGAACAAGCAGACCGCGTCATTGCTTTGACGCAAGAGCAATTGCTCACACCACCCGACAGTGCCCCAACACTTTGGATTGACCCGTACCCGAACCTCCCTTTCCTTGATCAGAATGATGAGGCATGTTCTGTTAAGGTTGGGAGTGCAGCACCTACCTCAGGGTTGCGTGCAGTGTGTCAGAAGAATGTACCCCTGCATTCCATGCGAACACACATGGGTAGGCACGTCCTCCTCGGAGAGTGCGCTCGCGATGTCCGTGGTTATTGTGGTGGCCATGATTGCACCACACAATTGTTGCGCAATATGCAAGGTAGGCTTGTGTCAGTCATCGTAACAAATTGTCCTTTGGAGCCCACAAATGTGCGGTATGGTGCAATGGCACGTGGCTCTGCACGAAATCCATGCACCAACCGGCCCATGCAATGCGTGTTGTGCCGAGATACCGTGTGGTTGTATGGCATGGCCCATCATTTTGATTCAAAGCATGCCGGTTCTGCACCTCCGAGTGCTTTGTGCGTCAAGGCAGAGGAAAAGGAAATGGTGGTGAACTGGTCGGGAAAGAAGAACAACAGCAAGCGGTCTCATCAAGAGATTGATGCTGAGGATGGAGGGGACGTGGCTGAGGGCCCTCCCCGTGCCAGCACAGCACCAGCCCCGCACCCCAAGAGGATCAAGTCCTCCGGCTCCTCCTCCTCCTCCTCCTCCTCCTCCTCCTCCTCTTCCTCCTCCTCCTCCTCCTCCTCCTCCTCCTCCTCCTCCTCCTCCTCCTCCTCCCTCTCCTCCTCGTCCTCCTCCTCCTCCGAGGCATCTTCCGGGGCGGAGCGTTCTTGCCCGTTGCAGAGTGTAGGGAGGAGGAACCAGGTGTTTAGTTGGCAACCAAAGAAGAGGTCGGCCACCACAGCATATGATTCTGATAGCTCATCAAGTGAAGGTGAGTTATTTAAGTAAGGGCTTTTTCCTGTGCCCTTCTTTGTCAGTGGCCTCTCCCCCCCCTTACCCCTGTTAGGTCGATGCGTAGAAAGTGTTCCAAGGAGCCACTCTTGGTCTTAGGCCCCTCCCTCTGTTAGGTCGATACGTAGAAAGTGTTCCAAGGAGCCGCTCTTGGTCTTAGGCCCCTCCCTCTGTTAGGTCGATGCGTAGAAAGTGTTCCAAGGAGCCACTCTTGGTCCTAGGCCCCTCCCTCCTTAGGTCGATCCGCAGACAGTGCTCCAAGGAGTCACTCTTGGTCCTAGGCCCCTCCCTCCTTAGGTCGATCCGCAGACAGTGCTCCAAGGAGTCACTCTTGGTCCTAGGCCCCTCCCTCCTTAGGTCGATCCGCAGACAGTGCTCCAAGGAGTCACTCTTGATCTCAAGCCCTTCTTTTTCATTCCTCGAAACGTTTGGGGAGAAGGCTGGTGCAAGTGTGGTGTAAGCGGGGAGGGGTGATGTACCATCATGGCGGTGTGGTCCGAGGCCACCGCCCCGAGTTGCTATGACCACACTTTTGCAGCTGCATTCCAACCCCTATATATATATATATATATATATATATCGACATATATATAAATATATATATTTGTATGTATGTATGTATGTCTTGTGGCATGGTGTAACTCTAAACCCATGGCCGCCTCAGGAGCCCACCCCCCTGAGGTTCCCAGTGTGGCTGGGAATACCCAAGCCGATGATACCCTACCCTCTATTGTGGGAAGGGGCGGTGCGAACTGTCGGATCACACCTGGGCCGCATACCCAACTGTTCGGAGGTGCCCGACCCCCCCCCCCCCCCCTCCCCCCTCCCCTTAACAAAGTCCCGTCACAAGGGGGTTTTGATACCCCCGCAGCCCACGCCCAAAACTGGACCAGAGCATGGCTGCTACAGTTCTACGCCTCTCAGCCAGGGGTCCGCGACCCGCAAACACCGGAGGTATGGGAGCAGTGGGCACAGGCACAACTACCGCCGAGGGTTCGGGACTTTGCGCAAAGGGTGCTGTGGCACAAACTGACTGTATGAGATGCGAGAGTCTACAAGAGGTCGGGCACGGACAAGTGCCCGGTATGCTCACAAAAGGAGACGGTCAAGCACGCGATGGTCGAATGCCCCATGTTCAAAGCGGCGGCGGCGGTTATACAGCACTATTAAGGCCCGGTGGAAACTGGTAACGGGAAGTCAGCAGTCCGAGACATGATGGAGTCCGACCACCAGGAGTGGTTACTGACCACGAGCCAAGGCTGGGCGATGTGGTCGGCAAGAAGTGCCCACTGGCGGTACCGATGCGAAGTCAAAGCAGGAGCGTCACCGGTGTTCACGTCATATCTGACAACACGGCTAAGGGAGCTGTGTGAGTGGGTGGGATTTTACTCAGGAGAGCGCAGGGAACAGTGGAGAGGCTTTCAAAAGTCACTGGAGCAGCTTCGAGATACCGGAGTGCAGCCACGACAAGGGGAAGTACAAGTTCATGGGGGATTGAATGCATGGTGGCAAACACACACGGAGTGCTTCACTCAAGAGAAATCAGCCAACAACCACAGCTGGCATAGGGAAACGGAATCACGCCCGAAGCGCCCGAGGCAGGCAGGCCCGGGAGTGCTACAAGGAGTGCAAGATCTGATTGCAGAACTGGTGGCAAAGGGCTACAGGATTGTGTACACGGACGGGTCGTCAAAAAGACTGAGCCACAAGGACATGCGCAGGGCCGGGGGCTTTGGCGTGTTCGCGGCGGAAGATGAGCAAGGACCAGAGGTACGCTTCTACGGCTACGTACCAACACGCCACAGGCAAACAAACAACGGAGCGGAGCTTTGGGCAACCGTAGAAGCCTTACAGGGGTTCTGGGTGCCAAAACTGGCAATCCTCACTGACTCGCAATACCTGCAGCTGGGAGCGACTGGCAGGGCCCAGCACTGGAAGTCAAAGGGATGGACAACCACATCTGGAAAGCTGCAGGTCCACGTCCCAGTCTGGGAAATGCTGCTCCGAGAAATGGCGACGCCGGGGAGAGAAGTCAGGTGGGAGCATGTCCCAGCTCATGTCAACGTGCAGGGGAATGAGGTGGCGAATGGATTGGCGATGGAAGGCATGTGTTCGAGCCCGCTGTGGTCTCGGCAAGATGCACCAAACTCATCATCAGGTTCGGAATCTACGGTAGGCTTGAGAGGAGGATCGGGATCAGAGTCAGAGGACACCAAGGCACTCTGGTCATCCTTGGGTATGGTACCCATGGATAGTGATGAGCTGACGGGGGAAGCATCCGGGGAGCCAACACCACGTGAAATAGGATCATACGCCTCAAGCAGTACAGAAAGTGAGGACATGAGGACAGGACACACACACCAGGGAGGTCTGTTGAATGAACTGTCAGCAGCGGACACACTGTCTTTCAGCACAGATGTGAGCGACACCAGGCGGCAGCGCAAGAGGCGAAGGCTCAGGAAAAGCAGGAACCCAGGACAGGGTCGATGATGACAGAACCTGTAGCCCCTGCGTACTGGTGCGGACATCTCACAGGTTTCAAGCACAACAATGCATGCATGTCTGAAATTTGCGTTCTGACGCAGAGCTGTTCGTCACTCAAGCCGCGTCTTGTCGCGGCAAGCAGCAGCACACAGAAGAGACCGCCAAGCGGCTGAACTCCGCGTCCTGTCGCGGACAAGCACCCAGGCGTAATGCCGCCTGGAAGGACACAGCAGGAGAAAGGATCACGTCAGCAGCGGCATGGCCCATACACACACATCCAGCCAGCCCCGAAGAAGGTCAAGCCTCAGCAAGAACGCCAGCGTTTCAAAGTGCAAGCACTGAGCCAGCTAGACGCCATAGCAAATGAAGGACTGCAAGCAGTTGAAGCAGAGCTAACCACAATGGCCTGGGCCCGCAATCAGCAGATCTGGCTCCGACTGGACCAACCACATGACACCAGGATGCACTGCGAGATTGTGGACAACCATTGCTGATGAGCAATCAGGAGCTCTACTCGGTGATGGTCCAGATCAACTGGACCCTGAAGTCCCAGGCTTTGGCGAACATGCAGGTCCAGTGGCGACCCAAAAGTGCAGGCAAGTGGCACCCGTTCCAGTGGGAGGCGATCCTCCACTGTCCGACAGCAGAGGGACACAGAGCGGTGCCCTCCTCGGTGAGCAGAACTGGAGATTGCATGCATGTGTGGCTGGCAGGCCGAGCGGACCTCTTGCGGCTGTTCCAAAGAACGCTCTTCAGGCAGGCGGACCCGGTATCCGGGGACGCTGTGCGGTTCCTCTACACGCTGCCGAGCACACCCCCATGCGAAAGAAGATACGCATGACAGGGGATAACACACAGGGGGGGGTAGGAAAGACAGATTGGAGCACGTGGTGCAGATACCCAATCGTCGTGGCCCAGTGGATACACCACACCTCTTCTGTCCTGTAGAGGATGGTGCTAACCCCGGGGGGGATAGAGATACACCGAACGACCCGAACCCCCCTTTTTTGGGCGAGAGGGGGAGAGAGAGAGAGAGAGAGAGAGAGAGAGTAGGACGCAGTGGGAAAGGAACTGAGAGGAGCAACGGAGAGGAGAGAGAGAGAGAGTGGGGCGCAGGAGAGAGAGCAGGAGAGAAAGTGAGGGAGAGAGTGGGAGAGAGACCCACAGAGCATGAGACGGGGGCTAACCGGCGCAAAGGAAGGTGGTGGGTTTGAGCTGACCAACAGTCAAATGATGAAATAACAGGGCGCCATTGCGCCCCTGAGCCATAGGCTCGACACGTCATTACGTGTTGAAAGGCCGATGCATGACTGGGGCTGCGAGAGGGCGGCCCAAGTGAGGAAGACGGAAGCAAGCAGGCATGAATATGTGGGCAGCATGCGCATGCATGGTGTGGAGCTGAAATGGTAAGCGCCACGCGCAGTACAACAACGATCTGTTGAATTTCCTGACAGCCGGAGCACTTGCTGAAATGTTGAGACGCCATTGCGCCACCAAAGGCGCCTTTGCGCCCCCGAGGCTCGAGTACGACACGTCCTCACGTGCCAGGGAGCAAGTGCAAGCAAGTGCATGACAGGAGCACGACCTGCAGGGCAAGGGTTAGAGACTAACCGGCACTGTGGGTGGGCGGTGGGTGCGAGCTGACCTCGGTGTTCAGAGGGCCAGAGCCAATGCACAGCCAGCAACCACCTGGTGTGGTACAACACTGGTCTGCGCTGCAGTGCAGCAAGCAAAACACTGAACAATGTGGTGATGACCATGCGCCTGTGACACGGGGGCGTATGCGAGCCCAGTATCCGTTGCCTCATGGCCCCCCCTCCCCCGGGAACCCCGGGAACAGCCCTCCCCGCCGCCCCTCCCAGAACCCCCCCCTCCAAGCCCCCCCCCCCCCCCCCCCGCCCCCCCCCCTAGGGGCCTCCGGCCGACAGTTAGTTGGGGGGGTAGTTGGCGTCCAGGACCGAGGGGTCGCCCCCCCCGTGGGTTTCAGTATTGTGGATTGGATGGGGTTCTGGGTGCTGGGTCGGTGTGTGGGAAGGTCCTGCTGTGTTAGTGGTCAAACCTTTTCAATGCTTGAAACGTTCCCCTGAAATCCTGTCGAACTCTAGTTCTTCTTTCTTTTGCAGCGCCAAAATTTTCGGCATACTGTGTGCCAAATTTCAATCAATAACATACCAAGATGGGAACCATCCTCCTCCCATAATGCCAGTGAGCATGGCAGGCAATCTAGTGCATACATAGCCTTGCTCGCATGATTTTTTAGAAGTCAAACTGCAGTGGACTTGGGACATGGGATCGTGTCAAATCCCGCTAAAGTACTGCCCATGTGGCTGAAATGGTTACCAGTTCTTGGATGTTTTAATGTGGGCTAGCAGATGCAGGGATCCATTCTCGGATCGAAAGGCATGCCCATGCACAGGGGCAATTCTGAAACACTGGTCTCAATTTGCAGAAACTGAATGAAGACAGAATATTTAGACCAGCAAACTGTGTACTGATGTCACTAGAGGTTTGGCGTAGACCGTCAGTGTTGTGATTGTTGTGGAAACTGAACGCAGAGAAAGTGCATGGGAACGTTACACCCAACTGCTTTTGGCATGGTGCCACAACGCCATCCACTTGCTGCATGCCTGAGGACAGTTGGCATGTTGTCGAGAAGACCCCTTTCGGTCTGGGAGCGGAGAAGGGCATTGGGGTATGCGTAGCTGCAGACTCATATGCTTTCTGTGTGCTTCATATCACCACAGACGGATTAACATGCAGGTCTCTCCGGCAGTGACATCTGGTCACGCTGCTGATACCATGGGAGGAGAATGCAGGAAAGGCCTCGAGCTGTCGTCTTGTGACGTTCAACAGCTCCGATGGAGTATCGAGCAGGATGTTGAACGCTCATTCATGCTGAAGATGATGCAGCACCATGAACAATCCCCCTTCCTGAAGCGAACAAGCAAACGTCTGCGTGGCTCACGGGGGCATCTCCTTGTTGAGGCCTTCCAGTGCCTAATCACGATCTTTGCTGCGGTGGTGTTCGTCATGCAAATGTACAATCAGGGACCATGTGAGAAGAATTTGAGCCACCCCAAGTGTGCCTGGATGAACGCTCCGCAGGACGCCGTCCAGTTCTCCGTCAATTATGTTTGGACTTGCTCGGACGCGATGATTCTGTTCTTCAATGTTTCGGAAGTGGTGGTCGCCGTTTGCTTTGCTGCCGACTTTCTCTATTGCACACTGCTGACGGGCCATCCGTTCTGGAGCTCCGGGTTCACCGCATACGTTCCAGATTTGTTGAGCTTGGTGGCGGTGAGTGCAGCCTTTCCGTCCGTCCCCTTGTTCCTGGGCGTGCTCCGGATGTTCCGCCCGTTGCGGATTTTACGGCAAATGAAGACCTACGACACCTTTTGGAAGTGGTGGGCCATCCCCGGGACCGTCGGCTTCTTCCTCACGGAACTGTCTTTGGTCCTCGTGGGGATCACGTACGTGTTTGCGGCCGTCGTCGTCATTGTGGAGAGGGAGACCTTCGGGCACTGGTTCACGGGGTTCTGGTACTCGATCGTCACCATCTCCACCGTTGGCTACGGGGACTACTACCCCACGACCCCCCTCGGTCAGATGCTGGTGATTGCCTTCCTCCTCTTCATGGTGACGTCACTGCCGGGGGTACTGAGCAACATCGGTGACCTGCTCGCGACTGACAACCAGTACCGTGCCCCTTATCGGCCGCGCAAAGGGCGGCACCACGTCATTCTGACCGGAGCCTTCACCCCCAAACAAGTGAGGCTGTTCGTGCATCAGATCACCGAAAGTTCAGTGGGCGAGTCGCTGCCATTCGACATCGTCTTGATGGGGGAAGAAGCCCCGGGGCCGGAATTGAGAGTGCTGATGCGGAATCCGGGGTTGGTGGGCAAAGTCAAGTACCTCATAGGGCACCCCTCCAACATGGAGGATATGCTGCGATGCTCCTTCTCCCAAGCAAAGGGCATCTTCATCCTTACGGACAGCAGCAACTGCAGCAAGCAGCAAGCCGATGGCGAAATCGTGGCGCAGATCCAGTCAGCGCGGCTCGTCTCCAACCTGGTCCCCGTCTACTGCCAGATCCACCTGCTGGAGAACAAGCGCCTTGCTCTGTTGGCTGGGGCCTCGCAAGTGGTTTGCATGCGCAAAATGAAGGCCGAGCTGCTAGCAACCAACATGTTGTGCCCTGGGGCCATGACACTGTTGTGCAACCTCGCGTATTACAGCACCGGCAAGGCAGTCGATACATTGTCGGCGTACGCCCGCAGCCGCGACGTTCAGGTGTACCCCCTGTACACCCTCCCGCAGGGGCTCTGCGGCTTGTCATTCGTGGACGCCGCCAACGCGCTGTACAATACAACGGGATGCATCCTGATCGCCGTGCGGGACGGCCGCACGTGTCGAATGCGGATCAACCCCGGCTTTGACTACATCCTCACGGCCTCCGACACCGCGTTCTTCTTGGCGCAAGACGGTTTGTCGTGGGTCAAGGCCATGCAGGACCCCGGCTTCGCGTTTAATCCCATGCCCACAGTCATACCCCCGCACGCCAAACCGCCCGAAGCGGATGCTCGGGCGGCTGCAGAGCAAGCGAAGACCGTAGAGCCGCTCCTCCCGGTCGCAGCGCCCGAGGGCGGTGCAGAGACGCCCTCCATCGCCGCTGGCGGGACGGAGACCTCGGAGGTGTTTCTACGGGAGATCTTCGGCGAGGACGGCCCGGACCCCGCAACCGTCAACTTCGCGCACTACGCGACGTTCCCCTGCACCCGCCCGGTGGTCGTCAAGAGCCTCCCGCCGGACTGCGCGGGGCACGTCATCGGGATCCTGCACCCGGTGTTCGAGCCGTGGCACTTTGTGACGGTGCTCCGGAACAAGCGTTGGCGCCAGCACGCGGCCGTCGTCCTCGTAGCGCTGGAGGACCCGGGCCCGGACATCGTGGGGCTGCTGGGCAGCTTCCCGGACGTGTACGTCGTCGTGGGCGACCCCCGGACGCGCCGCACGCTGGACCGGGTCAACCTCGGCCGCGCCCGGGCCTGCGCCATCAACATCCTGCCCGACGCGGAGGGGCACGACGGGCTGACCCTCAGCGTCACGCGGAAGGTCGCGCTGGAGTACCCGCACGTCCCGCTGAGCACGGTCCTGCCCAACGCCCACGAGCACGGCTGGATCACCCTGCCCCAGCGGTCCTTGGACCCGCGCGCCCCGGCGCAGTCGGAGCTGGTGCGGCGGCAAGAGGAGCGGCAGGACGCCCCCATACTCGGGGGCCTCGTCATGGACGATCTCGCGATGGACGCCCTTCTGACGGCGCTGCTGTACAACCGCTTCCTGCAGGACCTGGTGCAGCACATGCTGTGCTGCCCGGGCCCCCTGCAGGACGGGGCCTCCAAGCTCTTCACGCTCCCGTGCCCGCCGAAGTGCCGCGGGCTGGCGTTCCACCACGTGTTCCACCACATGCTGACGCACGGGGTGGTCAGCGTGGGCGTGTACCGGTACGCCCCGCAGACGGGCGCGCGCCGGTTCGTGGACACGCTGCCGGACCGCGGCTACGTCCTGCAGCCGGAGGATTCCCTGTATGTCTTGGCTTTTGGCGAGCCGGATCCCGCCCTGTGTGACGACCGCTGCGCCGGACTTCCTTTGGCGTCGGATTTGCCGTCCTCGGGGCCCTTCCGCGTAATGCCTGCAACCACTTGATACCGTCTCGTATTCGAACCCACGTGTTTGCACTGCACGTGTCGCCTTGCGCAAATGTGCATGTATTTCTCCTCATCTCCCTTTGTATGTGTGTATCAGGGTTTTGCTTAATGTCCGTCCTACCCTACCCTGGGGGGGGGTGGGTGGGTGGGTCTGGCAGAATTTCAGGGTGGGTGGGTGTCCAACCCCCCCCCCCCCCCCCCCGGGGTAGGGTGGGACTTTGTGGGGGCCTTGGGTCTATTGAGCCAGTGCCACTTCTTTCTTTCTTCTGTTGCAGGTTCCGTGTAACATGGGCTAGGATTGTTTGTGCTTTGTGCCGGATGCGGAGGGGGTAACACTAGAACCCCACAGTTCCTGTGTCTGCCCCACGCCCATAAAGGGGCTAGGATGGGTGGGTGGGTGGGTGGGTGTCAGCCCCCCCCCCCCCACACACAGCCGGAGGAACCACAGAGCAAACAGCAACGGCGGATAGAAATTGCACGGCTCACCAGGGAACTGCAAAGCAAGCGGAAGCTTACCGCACTCCGCAACAAGGCAGGGCGCACGTTCACTGAACCCACACAGATTGCGGAGGAACTGAAACAGTTCTGGTCTGGGGTAATGGCCAAAGGGGAACACACCGTCGAGGAGTGCGCCCAGTTTCTGCGCTCGCTACCCCTTCGCCCACAGCTAAAAGGGGCGGCAGCTCTGCTCCTTAAGCCACTCACACAGGAACTGGTGCTCACAGCACTGGAAAAAATGAAACCAGGGTCGGCCCCTGGCCTGGACGGAGTCACGGCAGAAATCCTGATGGCCCTCCCCGGGGCACTGGTGCCCAAAATGACGGAACAAATTGCACTTTTCCTTACCACAAGGAAAATCACAGAGGAGTGGGCACTCGCTATCCTGAACCCAATCCCTAAGCAAAAGGGCTCCATTTCGGTCACACAACTCCGCCCATTGTGCTTGCAAAGTGTGCTGTTTAAGTGGGTATCGATGACCCTATACCTTATGCTGCAGGATCTGCTTTTGTATGCCACCCCCCCTGAGCAAAAAGGCTTCATGAAAGGGCGATTCATTTTTGAGCACATCTGGGAGGCGCGGGCGGCCTGGACCGCAATGGATTATGGTCTTTTTCTCTCCATCGATTTCTCCAAAGCGTTTGACTCTGTCCATCACAATTATTTTATTGCCTTCTTCACCCACCTGGGCCTCCCCCCACAGATGATCGCGCTCATCATGAACATGCTGACTTCCCCCTTTGTCTTTGGAGTGGGCAAAGGCGTAGTGCGCGAAGTGCAAGTCACACCAGAATCAGGGGTTCGACAGGGAGACCCACTCTCCCCAGCATTGTTCGCCATGGTCTGCTCGGTGCTGGTCCCCATGCTCCAGGCAGTGTCCCCTAGCATAAGAGTCCTGTTCTACGCTGATGATCTCCTGCTGTACATCCCCGTCTCCCCTGCTCTGGTTTGCCCCCTCATACCAGACATCATGTACACGCTACGGCGGTACGCTAAGTTTGTAGGATTGCGGATCAACTTGGATAAATCGGCCTTCTTGTTGCGTGGCTTTTGGACGGACAGGCAGAAAACCAAACTCGAAAACACAGGCATTCCGGTGCAAAGCAAGGTGAAGTACCTGGGGAATCTTTTTGGGGACGTCACCCCTGATGAAGCGTTTGCGCCCCATTTATCCCGTGCATTGGCGCGTGCGCAGTTCGCAGCGACCCTACCCCTGACGATGCCAGAACGAGTACACCTGCTCCAGGAGTGGATACTCCCATTGATGATCTACCCGGCGAGGGCCTACTTCCCCACGGAGGATGTATGCACCAAGCTGGCGAATGTGTACCGGGTGGCCCTAAGACTCAGCAGCTGGGGCCTCACCCTACCCATACTGCAGCTACCCCCGAAGCTGGGGGGAGCACTCCTCCCGAAACCCAGCCTCTTCTTGCTGTGGCAACACGCCACACACTTCGTGATGTCCCGGCACGACACTAGTAAGCTCTCCCCCATTTCTGCACAGCATTTCAATGGTTGGGCCAAACGCTTCGGGGTACAGGCGGAGCTGGGTGACCTCCCATGGCTACAGCTGGGTCCCATCCCCTGGAACACCTACCCCTTTTTGGGCACCTCAGCAAAAGCCTTCTCCCTGCTACGGAAACTGGCCCCCATCCTCCCCCCAAACACAGACCAGGCAACACGGCTGAGCTGCTGGCATTCGGTACTTTTCAGGGACACAAATAACAACACATATTTTTCACCAAAACTCATCAGGGCAGGGATCACACGCATCGGACAGTGCACACCGGACATGCAGGAGAGACTGTCGCCCACATGGGCCCCGAGGTACAAGGCCCAGCTGGGACAGGCCTGGCCCCGACCACAGATGACACCACCACAAGAAACATCGGCCATTTTCTGGGGGGGTTGGAATACAAAGGCCATGCTCAGGTACCTGATGCGCCAGGAACTCCCGGACCCCCGTCAAACACCGGAAACCTGGCAGGCCTGGACCAAGCTATCGATACCGCCCAAACACCACTCTTTCATACAGACCGCACTGTGGAAAAAACTCCCAGTGGGGACCAGACTCGCCAACTGGCTCCCTCAGCACACACACTGCCTGGTGGATGGCAAACCAGAAGACATGCGACATGCGCTTCTGGAGTGCCGGTTCCTCCCCCCTGCGTATCACATTGCGGAACAATGCATGGGGCCAGCGATATTCGAGGATACCACGGAAACAGACCCAGAGGTCCTCTGTGGGACATGCCAGTTCTATCCCTCCAGAGCCCGTTAGGGCTGATCATGTGGACCGCGGTTATGGCATCCTGGAACCTGCGCAATGCGGTCAAATTCCGAGACACCCCCCCAACATGGGACATATTCCTCACACAGTGGCTGTGCATTCTTGCGCGATGGTACGAGCACCCAGCTCCAACCCTCCCCACGCCCGAAGTGCGGGACATGCACCGAGCAATCGCATCCCTCAAGGAAACAGGAAACCTGCAGCACCCCAGGCTCAGCCAGCCCCACCCATCCCCCCCAAGGCTCCGCAACCCGCGGCCCAGGAAACGCAAAAAAGACATGTATGGTCCAGCGATGGCGGAGGCGCATCAGAAAGTCATTGATGAGTATGTAGCGGAGGGATGGGAAGCCATCTACCCCGACGGCTCGTCGGAGGTCCATCCGGAGGCGGGAATGGTGGGAGGGTTTGGGGTATATTTCGGGGATCACCGGGACACGGCACAGTGCATCCCCATCACTCAGAAACAAACAAATAACAGGGGAGAGCTCCTCGCGGCCATACATGCCATTCGCCATAGGACACAGCACAAGCGCACACTGATCTGCTCTGATTCAAAACTAGTGGTCATGGGGGCCACAGGCAAAGCCAGCAAATGGCGGCGCCATGACTGGCAAGGTTCGCGGGGGCCGGTGGGCCACGTGGACCTGTGGGAGCAACTCCTTGGGGAAATTGAGCAGGCAGGGGCAGCGGTACGCTGGCTGCATGTCCCCTCACACGTTGGCATTGTAGGGAACACACACGCGGACACACTGGCTGACATGGGCCGCCGCAAATCCCCCCTCCTCCGAGGGTATGTCACCTCGGCCCGGCGCCCACAGCAGGAAGGGCAGACACAGGATCAGGAAGACGAGTCCGACCTGGATGAGCAACCCATGTTTTCTCCGGAGGAGCGGGCGGCCAGCCCGCCTCCTCGTGGCACCCCCCCCCCCCCCCCCCGAACCCCCGCAGACAGGGAGTTACTCCACTGCTGGAAGTCGAGGACTGCACCCCAGCCTCCAAGAGACCACGCCACTCACCAGGCTGTACTGACCCGGCCTCTGGATGGAGGTCGCGGGCGGTCTCCCGCTCACCACGGCAAACACCAATGCGTGACGTCAGGCAGGAACTCTTCCCCTCGTCAGCCCCCCCCTCCCCCCCAGGCAGCTGTGATGAGGCCTGGCTGGCACCCAGATCACCAGCAACGGCCTCCACGATCACGTGCAGCACGGAGGGCTCACGGTGTGGAACACCGGACCCCAGCCGCCCTTTGTTTGGCACGCCATAATGCACGCAAGCCCACACCCCCATAGGTTCAGACTCCAAGAGCGTCACAAACCCCAAACAGGGCAAGAGACCGGCACGGCCCAGTAGTGAGAGCGGTAGTCTTCAGTCGTCCAGTGCGGGGGTTCGAACCCGGGAGCTGGTGCTCTAGGGTTCCCTGCACGTAGAGCTCTCTAGTTGGCGTCGTGGGAACCACCCCCCCCTACAGCAACCCGCGCCACCACCGGTACCGGTGGATCGGGTGGAGGTCTCGTCCGTTTTGCCCCAACCCCCAAAAAGTGACACGCAGGAACCACACACACCTGCAGCAGTGCGCGCCGCCACCTGTACTCGAACAAGTCGACAGGAGGTCCCGTCCGGTATTCGAAGGGATCGGCGGGAGACCACCGATCCCGGGACTCGAACCACCTCCCTCACGGCAAACGCCGGGTGCGCTGCCACTTGAGCGGCCGCCTTCTGAGAAGTGCTGGAACTTGGCACAGGGAACAACCGCACACGCAAACACACACACCACACATGCAGGCGCCTCGGCGCCGCCCAGCCTTCCCACCCTCTGTATGGCGTATGTTGACCTCCAAAAAGCCAGTACCCACTGGGGTTTTTAAATCCTAAGGACCTAAATAGCCCAGGGCCGGTGGCAGTGGCCCACAAGGGTGACCTCTGACCGCCCCACCCCCACGACCAGGTGACCCGGAAACACAGGTGTGTGGCCGAGAGGGGCCAGCGCAAGCGAGCATGCCAGTGCGACGGTAGGAGCCAAAGTGGGACACAACAAACGCTACGCCCCAAACTCAGTCCGAAGGCAACAATGCCCTGAACCCTGTAGAAGCAGCCCGACTCTTACCCCATCCAGGGACGAGGGACGGGACGAACTGCAAAGCACTGTCTGCGTGACACGGACAATCATGGAACTGAGATGGCGATGAAGGTCGTGAGGCAGGCGCGGCTGGAGCTAAGTGGCGGGTCCACACCTGACCAATTGAGGCCCCTGGGGGGGGGTGGGACATTTGTCGGTCTGTGGGTATGCCAAAATTCTGGGTGGGTGGGTCCCTGAATTAACCCCCCCCCCCCCCCCTAGGGTGGCTAAGCAAAACCCTGGTGTGTATGTATGCACTTTGACCTGCAAGGCACACGTGAGCGAGCTCCAAAGGCCCAAGTGCCACTGCACAATGCCCCCTCAGCGTTGCATGTGCACACATAGCCAACATACCACATCCCAATGGAGGCAATAGAACTTCCTGCGCATATCAGGAATACACAGGTGAACTGTGCCACCACCACAAGCGGCGCAAAACCTTGTGGTGCTTGTGTCAGCAACATCCTGCATCAGCAAGGCTGTCCGCCATCAGGGAGGCGTCCCTTCTGCACCAGCAAAGCCTCCATGTGCATTTGGAGCACTCCTGCAAAGCAGATTGCTCATCCTATGGCTTCCCATGTAATATGCGGAACCATTCATGCAGTAGGGCAGCCGTGCCAATGCACCCTCTCAGCAAGTGGACAAAATCGGCACTGGCCGGTAACTAGCAAGCACCAACGGCAGCAGCATGCCGCAGCATGCCGCACCATGCCGCAGCGCCAGGTTCTGGGAGCTGTTGGTGGGGGTTTTGAAGCATGCCGCAGCGAGCCAAAATTTTCACATGGCGGAGTTTTTTTTCATAACATGTCAAACCTGTGAACCCTTTGTTGCACAGGGGTCTCAGAACTGGATGGTAGCTCAGTGGTTCATGTACCAGATCTCAAGTTGGAGGGTCCTGGGTTCCATTCCCGGAAAGGGCACCTTGTTGCCTTTCAGTTCCTCTCTATTGTTGTACAGATCTTCGCTTTTTTGGTGTTGTTTTGACATGTCAAGTCCTGCGGATACTCAAACTACCGAAGCATCACAAACCTGTGCCGCTTTCGGAAAATGATGGTACCCTTAACCAACAGCTTGAAGCATGCCGCAGCATGCCGCAGCATGCCGCAGCGAGCCAAAATTTTCTTGGGGACCGTTGGTGCTTGCCCATAAGCCCTGCCTTTTCAGGGGTCCCCATCGCTTCAAAACGGGGGAGAAAAGCAGCAGTGCCCCACAAGTGGGCGGATTGGCTACATTCCCCTTGCTGCAAGGTCGCCAACGCGATGGGGACCCCCGAGAAGGCAGGGGTTTTGTAGCCAATCCGCCCACTAGTGGGCCTTTGGTGTTTTTGTCTCCCGTTATGAAGCGTTGCTGACCAAGCAGACGGCAAGGGTTATGTAGCCAATCCGCCCACTTATGGGCCACTGCTGATTTTGTCCCCAGCTTTGAAGCGATGGGGACCCCCCAGAAGGCAGGGGTTATGTACCCAATCGGCCCACTAGTGGGACTTTGGTCTTTTTGTCTCCCGTTATGAAGCGTTGGTGACCCTGCATATAGCAAGGGTTATGTAGCCAATCGGCCCACTTGTGGGCCACTGCTGATTTTGTCCCCCTTTTTGAAGCGATGGTGACCCCCTAGAAGGCGGGGTTGTTGTGTAGGCAATCCTCCCACTTATGGGCCACTGTTGATGGTGTCCCCCGTTTTGAAGTGATGGGGACCCCCGAGAAGGCAAGGGTTATGTAGCCAATCCGCCCACTTGTGGGCCTTTGGTGTTTTTGTCTCCCGTTATGAAGCGTTGGTGACCCTGCATACAGCAAGGGTTATGTAGCCAATCCACCCGCTTACGGGCCATAGCTGATTTTGTCCCCCGTTATGAAGCGCCGGCGACCCAGCACCCGGTAAGGGTTATGTAGCCAATCCACCCAAACGGCAGGAGGTGTGTAGCCAATCCGCCCACTAGCGGGCCTTTGGTGTTTTTGTCTAGCGTTATGAAGTGTTGGCGACCCTGCATACAGCAAGGGTTATGTATCCAATCCGCCCACTTATGGGCCACTGCCCATTTTGTCTCCCCGGTTTTGAGGTGATGGGGACCCCCCAGAAGGCAGGGGTTATGTAGCCAATCCGCCCACTAGGGGGCTTTTGGTGTTTTTGATTCCCGTTATGAAGCGTTGGTGAACTTGCATACCGCAAGGGTTATGTAGCCAATCTGCCCACTACTGAGCCTTTGGTGTTTTTGTCTCCCGTTATGAAGCGTTGGTGACCCTGCATGCAGCAAGGGTTATGTACCTAATCGGCCAAATTTTGGGTCACTGTTGATTTTGTTCCCCCTTTTGAAGCGATGGGGACCCCCCGGACGGCAGGGGGTATGTAGCCAATCCGCCCACTTGTGGTTGTTTGGCGTTTTTGTCTCCCATTATGAAGCTCTGGTGACCTCGCAAAGAGCAAGGGTTATGTAGCTGGTTACGTAGCCAATCCGCTGACTTAATGGGCCACTGCCCATTTGGTGTCCCCCGTTTTGAAGCGATGGGGACTCCCGAGAAGGCAGGGGTTATGTACCCAATCTGCCCACTAGTGGGCCTTTGGTGTTTTTGTCTCCCGTTATGAAGCGTTGTTGAGCTTGCACACAGCAAGGGTTATGTAGCCAAACCCTCCCTTTTATGGGCCTGTGGTGATTTTGTCCTCCGTTTTGCAGCAATGGGGAACCCCGAGAAGGCAGGGGTTTTGTATCCAATCTACGCACTAGTGGGCCTTTGGTGTTTTTGTCTCCCGTTATGAGGCGTTGGTGACCCTGCATATAGCAAGGGTTATGTCGCCAATCCGCCCAACTGTGGGCCACTGTTGATCTTGTCCCCCCTTTTGAAGCGATGGGGACCACCGAGAAGGCAGGGGTTATGTTGAAACCAGACCGGGTGGTCAGGAGCAGAGGTCGCAGTGGCATGGGCAGCAACATTGCTTGGCACAGAAGACATAACGATAGTGTTGACTGAATAGTATCCTGCAAACAGATATGGTACACATAGCCAATGAAATACGTGATATGCACATATGAGAAATCCACCCTATCATCCACTAATTGATATAACTACTAAACATCCAAGATTGCCTTATCTATCCCACATCCTATGTTCCTAACAAGGAAATGGAATATGATATACCCTATCCCACATATATCCCATATATAGTGCCAAATAATGCTCCCTTAGGGGTAAAATGCCAGGGTAGGGTTGTGACCTGCTTCACCCCCCCACTTAAAACGACTGCCACGGGCAGGAAGTACATGCCCAAGAGGAACGTAGCAGTCACAAACAGCAGCAAATCACAGGTTAGCAGATTCCCTCCCATAGGGAATCGAACCTACGCAGGCAATCTCGGAGCCGGCCGCACGGCCGCTGAAGTACCTCCGATCGGTGGGAATCGAACCACCGCCGATATACACAAATTGACGGACGGGATCCCGCAGGTCCCTCAATAAGTAGTAGGCGAAATCGCGAGCTGTTGCGCGTAGAGTCTGGTCCCTGCGTGTCGCATGAGGCATGTGGGGTCCAGCAGGTAAGGGCAGGTAGTTTGTCAAAGAATTAAAACTAAAGGCAAAGTGAAATCACACTTTTAAACAAAACTGAAGGTAATGGTACATGCGAAGCGGTGCGACGCGAAAGTGCAAAAATTTCACTTTTTGAAAAAACTGCCAGGAGAATTGACGGGAGTGTCAAACAGCAACGTAGGACTGTGCCTGCACAAGGGAGCACGAGGGATAAAAGAGATAGAGGCCAGGGAAACATTCACAAGGGACACAACAAAACTTGATGGCCTTCGGCCAGGGGACTGTTACCACGGGGGGCTAACGGTCCTGTCTCGCAGTGCAACGCGGGGCAACCGTGGTAACAGTCCTTACAGCCACCACAGCCCTTTTTTCACACTTTGGAACAGTGAACACCATGATCTTGCCATATTGTTGCCTTGCGATGCATCACCGTCTTGTGCCTGCCTCTGTCTTGTGCATGCTTAGGCCCACTAATAAACACGGCCACGATGGCCCCACAGTGCGCGCGGTAGCTCACTAAGTAGAGGAAAGAGGTCACGATGGCCTCAGGGTAAATGATCGACGATCATTTAGGCACAAACCAAAACACGGGTACGATGCCCACACCTTGCACCCACGTGCTTTAGATCGTTTATGAGGGCTTGATGTGCTTGATGTTCTTGATGTGCTTGCCCGTAACGCTTGTAGTAATGAGTGAGCTCTTGCTTGTAAGATGTAAACTTGCTTGATTACTTGCTTGTAAAAGACCGAGACAAGGCCTAGCCAAAGGCTCACTTGTCAAACAGACCAGACACCAAAGAAAGATGATCGTGTGGAACGGACCAGGATGAATGAACCAGTCACGGTTGTGACTGTACGATACGGGCACGGCTCAGCCAAGGGTCGTGTCCGTGTGGATGTCTAACTTAGCATGTGTGTCACACGTGATGCACCACATAGAGGGTAAAGGAGGAGGTACGGAGATGCGATGAGGGTGTGAGTAGACACACTTTAATAGACAAACCTCATAACCATGTAATAATAACCTGACCTCACTGCTAACCCCTCACCTAGGAGCCATACTACGTATATATATCATATATACACATAATAGAGCGATGCACACCGACAAACACAAGACACACTTGTGCGCGCACACCCATTGGCAGGGCCCGGGGGCACACACTCGCCCGGAGGGCATCACAGAGTGTGGGTCTCGCGGTGGCGGCCTTGGGGCACGTGATGGGGGCACTACACACATACGGCACGTGCAAGAGCTTCCACAAACTACTCACGTACACACAACAAATAGTAAGCATATCCACAATAGAACACGTGTATAGATACACCACCTTGTTGCTTGGTGTTCGTGTGTGTCTTGGGGGCGTGCATATAAACACTTAGGTTAGCTTGCGTGTTACCTTTGTCGGTGGGTGTGCCACCGGCGGGCCGTAGCGCAGGGAGTTACCTCCAGGTTGCAAATTGGGGAGGTCGCCCGTACGGTCCCGCTGGTGTATCAGCCCACCGTGCTCCCCGGGGGCACGATGACACGCCCCGAAGGAGTTTTACTCCCCCAACCCCTCTACACCGTGTATGACGGTTCATGTTTACACCTCCGTGTGTAAACTTGGGCCGGTGTACACGGCTACAAAAACCCAAAGGTAGGTGTCAACCTAGGTCTTGCTTGTTCGGGGGGCGGGTGATAACCAACGTAATAGGCAACCATATAATCCCATAACTAAATTAATGGCATGCGCACACACACCCTACCATTGGCCACGGGCACACCCGGTTTTGGTGTGTCTCGGACAGAGAGACTCGTGTGGGTTGTGGAAATCCAAGTCCACGCACGGGTCTCTATAAAGAAAAATGCCACGCCCATATCCCAACCCGTTTGGTTGGGTGTTGGGATAGAGGACCCCTCGGGTGTTGTGGAAATCCAAGCCCACTCGTGGGGAACTCTAGAGAAAACATTAATATACATATTCTCTCATAAACATATGCATGTGCACACTCGCCCTTTTCATCATATTGTTTGTTCCCTCTCGTTGCAGGCAGGAATTCCCCCGCGAAATTCATCAAGGACATGAAGAGCACACCCAGCCAGCATGCGGCCCCATGCAATGGCAATGGAGGGTACCCACTCCCAACCCGGGCACGCATAGCGACCGGGGACAAATACCCAGGCGGCGGAGACGGCCCAAATCCGCAACGCCACTCTTTGCCTTTGAAAACCCCAACCACTCATATAGTGACGGGGCAAAGGCACCCATTGCTTTTCTTATTAGAATACTTGTATTGTAGAGGACGACCCCTCCCTCTAGGCTTAAGTCCTCGCCGTATGTACTGGCAATGTCGCACGCCACGAAATTTTTTCCTCGTAATGTGAGCCACACGAGTACTTCGTACCTTGTATACCTACCCTCGTGTGGACAAGGGCAAATCGGTGGAAAACCATCACGCCCAACACAAAAGGGAAAATGGGTTCTACCCGCCAACCCAACGAAGTTTTCAAGCCTTCGCCATTTTGAGCAAATGATTTAGCTCGTTGGCTTGGGTCACGGGTCAGGGACGGTCGTGGGGTCGTGGTTTCGGTACGGGGCGGCACTCCGAAACCTTGCAAACACCACCATGCGCACAACCCGGTAGAGTCTTCGGGAAGTGCTTGCCACGTTGTTAGCACCCTTGTGTAACCGCTGCATAGTGGTTGATCTTTGTTGTAACTGCGAAGCCTGTAGCCTTGATGCCCCAGGGGTCGTAACGCCCGACACTGCCCCTGATATCTCCGAACCCACATAACCCTCTTCAGACTCATATCCAGCCTCTGGGAGCGACATATGCGAAGCACTTGTAAGTCCAGTGAACTCCATGGTGGAATATGAATAGTCAGAAAACCCGGTCTACAAAAATGGAGCAGACATAGAATCTCAATGCGCATTCATCGCACATGATGACACAACGTGAAATCATTCGAAATAATTTAAATAAATCCGATTGGGAAATCACGAAAGACAAATGCGACTTGACGCGCGCTCACAGGCGACATCTGGCGGCGAACGGAAAACATGAAAACAAGCGGAAAATTTACTGCACTAATGTACATCTGAGAATCATTGAAATTCTGATCACATCAGTGTATAATTGAGTGCTGTCACTGCTGCCGTTACACTCCCCCTCTGAAAACATACGCCAGTATGTTAGCCCGGGTCAAGTAAAGTGAAAGAAACGGCTAAAGTGACCAAAAACCGACTAATCCATAACAAAATGTGTGAAATTGAGCTGAATTGAGCAAAATTGTGCTGAGATCTGTGCTTCGCGATGGCCGTCGACTTGAATGAAACGCATAGGTACCTCAGGGCACACAGAAAAATCTTCGTTCAAGCTCGAAAATTCGAAAATTGAAAGTCTGAGTGAAGAATGTACATGATGATCCATGATCCATGATTCATGATGAAATCAGGATCTGACATCCCACTGCCAGAAAACAGAAAACGAGTGTCGCCATGTCGTCGAGCGTCAAAAAAATAGGGTATCCCTTCATGGAGTCCAAGATATGTGAAACTGGCTGGTGTCATTTGCAGTCATGAGACCAGATGCCAGATTATGGTACAAAATGTGCCCGAATTGAGACCAAAATCAGTGAATTGCACACGGATTGAGGGTGGCGAAATCTGCAACAAGCCAATACAGGTCCAATTCATTGTCGATAGACTCTGTGTGTTGTATTTAACGGAAATCCAGTTCTCATTCATAGCCAATCCAGGTCAAATCCTGATGATGATGATGATCCCCATGATGGAAATCCGATCATTTAAGAGTAATGATAGCCAAGAAAACCCAGTGAGTGTACATCCCACTGTCACTATCGTCTCCAGGGCTTCATGTTTAATCCAGTATGAGCCAGAAGGGTAAATTGACTCATTATAGTCCCAGCATGTATAAGCATCCAGTGCTTGGTACCAGGAATTTGCCAAAATTGAGCTGATTCTGAGGGGGATTCCAACACAATCCACAGATGAACAGCGAGTCGACACAAGTAAGAACACCATCGTTGTCACTTGGTCTATATAAGCCCTTTGACAGTGGTCGATTGAAGAACAAACCAACAGTCTTAATGTAAGAGCTGATTGAAATGACATGCTGAGCAGATCCGTCAAACACATGAAATGGATCAGACTCAGTCATGTGCCAGAATCTCTGTAATGAGCACGAACTCGAACGAGTCCTTCCCAAGGCGAGTAGAGGGGTCCAGTCGACAGCTAAACACGAGAGTGTCGCCGTGGTTGAGGATAATGGCCTTTCGGATCTTCGGATTGGAATCATCTACAATGAAGCACATGATTCACATGATGACCATGATGGGAATGATGGATGGAATGACCAGGATGACCCCAGAATGTCCCATCATCTGTTCATCGAACCACATAGACGATGCGTCAGGACTGTTTTGTCCCCATGCCAAGGGTATATGTAAACCGTAAACCCTTTGGTGAGTTTCGGCGATCAGATCTTGTCTCGAATGGATTCTGCCACGATTGGAGCTTCTTCTTGAGCTTGTAAGTCCTCCTTGGTGACGCAATCCTTGATCAGCGAGAGCTCACGGTCAATCTCAGGTTGTTTCTTCAGGAACTTGATGAAAGTGTCCGTATACCCATGGATAAAACTGGAAGCTGGCTCCCATTTGTCCTCTTCTGGACCGAATCCTCTCCATCTGCACAGAAAGTACCACTTGCCTCGAGCATTTTTCTTGTAATCAAGGATCTTCGCTAACTCGAAACTGCTGGTGACAATCTTCCTGTCGCTCAGGTACTTCGAAGTCCAATAGAGAGGCTTGAACCTTCCTTTGGGGCAGGGTACTTCGGCCTTCAAACGGTCACGATGTACTTCTTGATGCCTGCCTGGCTCAATTTCAATGTTGAATGTAGTCTCACTTAGTTGACCACTGACTTGGAATGGGCCATCCCACAAAGGTAACAATTTGTTGTCGTCCTTCAGGGTCTCGTCTGACTTACGAAGCCAAACATGCTGGCCTTTCTCGAAGGGTTTTCCTTGCGTTCTTGACTTATTTTTGAAATTCAACCAATCTGCTTGATTCTCCACTTTGGCTTGGATCCACTTAGACTCTAAGTCCTTGATCCTTTCAAACCATTGTGAGGCGTCGTAGCACTGCCTTCGATGATACATCACTGGTCCTGGACCCATCTTCTCTCGACCAAAAACAAGCTCATTCGGACTTAATCCAGTGTAATTCTTGGTTCGATGGTATCTCCTCAAGACACAGTAAATTGTCTCCAACCAATTGTAGTCTTTTTCAGTCGCCAGGAATTTTCTCAGAATGCTGATAAGAATCCTTCCAGCGCGTTCAGCAGGGAGAGCTCGATGGTCGTAGACTCGGGCACGAAGATGATGCACTCCCAATAGAGCACACATGTTGTCCCACCAAGTCCCAATAAACTCCTTCCCACTGTCCGTCAGAATTTCACTGGGAACATCCCAGTTACTCATCCACTGACTTGCAGTCCACTTGGCAGCCATTTCAGAGGTGAGATGCTTCGTGTTGCAAGGGAGGACCTGGATGTAGCCACTGTGGCGGTCTTGAATTAACAAAACCCCATCGATTGGCTTCTTCGTGTAGAGACATTCCTCTTGGATTTGTCCCAACTCGAAGACATCCGCCGTCACCTTGTCGAACAACCTCTCAGGAATTGGTAATCCCTTCAGTAATCCTTCTGCCTTTTGATTCTTGGGGATGGTCGCCTGACATTGCTTGCATCCTTTGGCAACTCGTTCACAGGCACCCTTGAGGTCCCGTGTGTACACTCTGTGTCGTAGCTCCTGGTCCAGAACACGAGAATGTGTGTGGGCTGTCTCATTCCGATGCCAATGTTTGACATATTGGTCAATCAGACAATCAGGAACACAAATCCGTCCTTGCCCAAATAACTTGTCGCCTTGGATTTTGAAATCAGACGTCTCTTCAGAGTCGTAAGGCTTGTCCCCTCTCAACTTGTGGTATACAGACCCAAAGAATCTGTCCTCCTTGTACATCTTCGTCCAATCCACATAGAGGAAGGAAGTTTCCTTGTCCTTTTGTTGTGGAGGGAGCGTGGATTTTGCTTTGGATCTCGTCGTAGGAAACACATTCAGGAGTGGCAGCAACGACTCAGAGTCAGAGTTGACTCCTGCAGTCTGATCTGCCTTGGTAATCTCCTTGCATCTGACCAAATCCTCCTTCATCCGATTTTTAATCGAAAATTGGAGACAATGTTTCTTGATCAGTGCTTGTTCCTCCTTGTCGAACTCGATCACTTCAGCTTTATCCGTCGCCGTCCCATGAAAACTCACTTCAGAGTAAGCCTCTGAGGCTGGGTAGGCCCAGCGACTCAGGGCGTCAGCCACTGTGTTGTAGCGACCCGGAATGTAAGTCACATGGAGGTCAAATCTGCTGAGAGTTTCATGCCAATGGCCTCTTCTCCCAGCTGGTCCACCAGGGGTATCCACATGTTCTGTCCTCCAGCTCTCCAGTGACTTGTGGTCAGTCAGTACCTCAACGCGATGGCCTAAGATCCAACCTTCATAGCGCCGTAAGGCACAAAGGATTGCGTAGGCTTCTTGTTCCCTTGGACTCCAATTTCGCTGCCATGTTGTAAGCTTGCGAGACCAGAAAGCCACAGGATGATGGTGACCTTCGTCATCGACTAGTTCGATCGTAGCACCAATGGCGTAACGACTGGCGTCTGTACGAATATAAAAAGGTCTTCCATCCAACCACGGAGTCTTTAATGTAACCACATTCGCCAGTGCTTCCTTGAGACCAGTAAAGGCCTCTTCACATTCTGGCGTCCACTTGAGCTTGACTTGAGATCCCTTCTTTCCTTCTATTTTACCAACCTTGAGTAACTCTGTCAATGGACCAGAGAACTTGGCGTAGAGAGGAAGGAACTCGTGGTAATAATTGCAGCAGCCTAAAAAGGCACGAAGCTGCGTGATGGTTTTAGGCCTTTCCCAGAGCTGCAGGGCAGCCATTTTTCCTGGGGCTGGTCTTCTTGTCCCATCTTCCAAGACAGAGCCACAAAATTCCACACTCTGGAGGAACATTTTGCCCTTCTTGGGTCCACACACGAGCTTCTCTTGTCGAAGGACTTCGAGAACTTTTCGAACTTGTTCTTCGTGCAACTTCAGGCACTCATCAAAGTTTTTTCCCAACGGCGTGGCAATCAGAAGCTCGTCAATGTAGATGCTGCAGAATTCTTGTAAATCCAGAGACTTGTGCTTCTGAAATAAAATAGTCTCCATCATCTTCTGGAACATCGACGGCGCATTCTTCAGACCCATCGGCAGTACAGTCCACTGGACAGTGCCACAGGGTGTGCACATTGCCGTCAAATGCCTATCCTCCTTTCGAAGGGGCATCTGATGAAAGCCATGGCGCAAATCCAACACAGTAAAGAGCTTGCCTTTGGCTCTCGCGGCGATCTCCTTCTCGATTGAAGGAAGAGGATGCGCGTCTGGTACCGTGGCGGCATTCAGGGCTCTGTAATCCACCACCAGACGCCAAGCATCTATGCTGGATTGGTCAGCAGGTGGGGGTTTTGGCACAGTAAATGGTGCTGAACACCACTCAGAACTCATGCAGCCCTCCAACCAACCGAACTCATAGAGATTGCGCTCAATAATCTTTCGCAGGGCATCTGCTTTGGTGCCGTGTAGATAGAATGGACATTGTTTGTGCACCTTTGAGCCTTCGATTATGTCAATCTTGGCTTCCCCATTTTCACATCGAATTGGGGGGTTTTTCCACAACTTCCTACTCAGCACGTCATCTTGATAATCTTCGAACACTGCGCCCCTTCTTGCAGATATCTTGTCTCCGTCGACCTGATTCCCACATTTAATCACCGACATTATGTCCACCAATTTGCGAATTGTTGGTCGTGGTCTCATGTTCTTGGCCACTTCATTCCAAACTTCTTCGTCGCATTGCTGGCGGATGAAGCTCACCTGAGCTCGCTCCTCCGTGGGATCCCACCAATGAAAGGGGTCCACGAATGTCTTGAAGGGATGGTCGGACGAATTCAGCTTCATTCCTGTCAATTCAGGCGAGATTCTTGGAGATTTGTCATCATTCTGGCTTGAAATCTTGACATTTTTGGCTTGATTCTTGTCTGATGGGGACGAATTGTAATGGATAGAGGCGTTCTCTTGAGGGACGCCAATTGTCCTTCCCTCCTTCCGCGACGCTACGTCGGGATTCCGCTCTCGATCGTCTTCATCCACCTCAATTTCGTCGATTGTTGAGGAATTTGAGATGACCTCTTCTGTTCCCATTTCACTGCCATCTTGCCAATAATCTCCCAGATTCCCGTCAACTAAGCACGCCAACGTGCTCCACGAACGCTGTGGCAAAGGCTTGCCATTGTCTTCGCAATAGAGCTTCACTCCCTTGTGAGGTAGCTCGACAATGTCGATTGAAATGTCCATAATGTCCTTGAACCATGATTGTCTTGGCCAGTTGGGGACAATTAAAATCGCCTTTGCTCCGGATTGCTTCAGCTTCTGCACCACACGAGGAAAAACGTCGAAGGGCGGATTGATCCAAAGTGGTTCAGAGCAGTCCTCACTCCAGGCATCGTCGTAGAACTTCGGAAATCTTTTATTCTTCTTGTTTGCAAAGGCATCAACTTGAGGACGAAAATTGTGGTTCCTTTCGAAATAATCCACCAGAATGTCCCGCCATTTGTCGACTACACGATAGCAAACTGACTTCAACTTCTTGCAGTTCAATGATTCTACCTTTCCTTCGTCGAATTCTTCTTGATTCCCTGTCCATTCTTGCCCATCTTGCTTAATGTGCAGCTTATTTCGCTCCTTGAATTGATGGATACTCTTGGTATATGGGTGCAGATAATACAGGTCAGACGGGTCGCTGGTCGACGGATCCTGGAGGAAGCATGTCCTGTGTCCCATGGGCGACACACGGTGAGCGTGAAGCCAAGGTTGACCCAAGAATAAATCATACTTCATGCTGGCTTCATAGAATTTTCCAGCAAACCACTCCTCAGTGACCGTCTCTTCCACGCTCCAGACAGATTGTTTCACCAATCTGACCGCCAATTCTGCTTCTCTGTCGCCACCGTCAAGGCGATGTCCGCTGACTTCCTCCAGCTGGACAGGGGTCGAGGACATCTTCGCCTCGTCCTCCTGCAGAAAGCCTTTCCTCACCAGATTCACCTCTGAACCATTGTCAATCAGACATCTGGCAAGTTTAACCTTACCATCCGTCGTTCTGACCTGGATCCAGCAGACAAACTGGCGCTGCTTGCCTCGCCGGACAGCGCTGAGGACCCAGGCAGGGTACAGGAGGCCGGAGGAGCGCGCCAGCCGATCCCAGCAGCGTCCATCCACCGCCCCAACTACCCTGATGGGTTTTGTCTCCTGCCACTCAACCCCAGTGTTGGGATTTGGGTCAAGTTGGCTTCCCTATTGCCATTCTTCATCTTCGTTCGGCTGTACGTCCTGTACTTGTCCTTCGTCAACCCATTCTTCTCCTGCTTCGACGGCATTGACTCCTTTTCCACGTCCACGACCACCAAATGACTATCCACCACCACCTTTCTCACCTCCTTGGCCTTTGTTGTTGGAGGTGTTGGAATTGGGGTTGGATTCGTTGGATCTGCCCTTGCCTCGACCTCCAGTATCCTTGTTGTTGCCGAAGGTCTTGTTCGCTGGCGTCTCCGCGTACAGGGGGTTGCCATTCACCTTGGAATCATCTTGATTCCCGGACTTTCCTTGGCCTTTTCCACCTTTTTCACCAGATTTTCCACCAGATTTTCCACCAGCATCGGTCCATCTTGAGCCACTTGGATCTCCGCCTTGCTGCGAGTAATCTTTTGGTGTCCAGTCTCTGTTCTTTCCTTTGGACTGCCCTTTACCCTTTCCCCTTCGATGCTGGTCAGCATCTCGTGCTCCATCCTGCTGGGGATTTTTGGGAGAATTTCCCTTTCCATCCATTTTGGACTGAATTGTTTTGAGATCTGAGGGCGTCCACCTGTGATCTGCGGTCGTGTGAGTCGCCGCTCGACCTTCTTTTCGAAGGGCAATGCACACAGAGCATCCCTTCTCACCAACGGCGTTGACCTTGCCTCCGAAGCCATGTGCATCCTGGGACTTCTGGCGCTCTAAGTTTGCATACTTTTCAAGTTTGTCCCAGATCTGCTCGACTCCATACGAGAAGATCCACGGTCGTACCTTCAAAACTGTTCCCTTATACTTCACTTTTCCATCCACCATGCTGCAGAAAAACTCCGACTGTTCAGAATCGTGGAAACCAACTCTCCATCTGCCCTCACGAATAGTGATGTCTTTCAATCCAGTAGCACTGATAGAGTGTAGCAACTCACGAACTGCCATTTTTCCCATAGTCTCCGGCAATCCTCGGACTTCAACCCAGTTGCCCAGGACTTTTTGGTCCGCCTGAGAGTCCCTGATCTTTTGCTTGGTCTCCGGCGTGAGCTTGCTCAGGAGGATCTTCTTCATTTCGCCTTCAGAAAGTCCTTCTCCCGAGTTCTCCGCCTCTTGCACCAAAAACTCCCAATCTTGCCTTGCTATTTGGATCTCTTCCAGAAATAATTTCTTGATCGCCCTGAAGTTCTCCAGACGGTTCCTGTAATGATCTTCAGGAAGTCGAGAGCCTTTCTTCTTGAGACTGCGGTACAGCTCTTCATACGTCAGGGGATCTCCTTGATTTTGTCTTTCCACATAGAGATTATGTGTACTTTCTCTGAGTTTGCCAGTCAAACAATCCATCAACCCAAGGATCCAGAGCTCCTTGTCCAGTTTCTCCGTCTGCAGCCAGACCATGAACTGCCTCTCGAAGGACGCCCAGTAATTTGGGTGCCCTGAGAACTTGGGCTGCTTCATCACGGAGCCTCGGAGCCTCATGTGCAACGGGTTGAGCAGGTGGTTGAGGTTGAACCCTGTGGATGTGCCAACCGGATTGACGAACACCGGGTTGACAGCGGCGCCTCCCATTGCCTGTGCCTGCGCAATTGCGGCCGCCAGCAACGCCTGGTCCACAGTAGGCTGCACAAACGGCGTCGGTTGTGCTTGATGCAGCCTCATCTCCTTCAATTTCTTCTGCTTTTCCTTCAATTTGGCCTCGTTCTCCTTCTGCCGCCGGTCCTTCTTCTTCAAGGCCATTGATCTCTCCTTCACGGTGGTCCTTGCTTCTCCATCAATATCTTCGACAGTACCAACAGACAGTATAGACCCATGCGACGAAGATTCTCCTCCTTCGGTACCCAGATTCAACCCAATAGGACTTCCAAATCCAGTAGGGGGGATACCAGAATTTCCAGTAAAAGCTGGGATCTGACCAGTAAAAGCTGGGCGTGCTGGAGAATGTGGAGTGCCGTAAGGCGTGGATGCAGGTGCAGCTGAGGAGGTAGGTGCTGGGTGGCTTGCCATTGTAGGCGCTGGTCCAGTGAGCCCAGTAGTGCTCGGATTTTGTACCAGATCTGTAAGCTTCTCCAGCTTCTGCTCCATCTCCTTCCACTTGCTGTCATCATCCCTCTTTTTCTCCTTGGCGGCCTTCTTCAGCTCCTTCACCCTGTTTTCGAGCGACGAAATCTGGCTTCGACAGGAGCAGTCCTTGGCACATTCACCACAGGACGGGCATCTTGTCCCTTTACCCTTGCTTCTTACCTGGTCGACCCAAGTGTCAACACTGGAGGCAGAGCTGGGGAGTTTGGACAGTTGCTCCCTGGAGAGGTGGAAATGTGTCGAATCACACCTCATCTCGTCGACCTCTCCGTCGTTCGGACCCCAGGCGCCCGACGGACCAGCGTGCTGACGCACATTCCGGCGTCTCTCCTCGGCGATGATGGCCATCTGCACCATCACGGCGGCCTGGTGGTCGAACTGGTCCATCAGCTCTTCCCAGTCCTCTTGCTCCTGCAATGTGGCGTCAAATCTCGACCGGCCGCTGTCCCTGAGGAACTGGCACGACGCCCTGAACCAGTCCCTCAGGCGGCCACGATAGCCCGCCTCCGCCAGCAGCCAATTCTGCCTGTGCAGGAATTCCTCATTCCAGATCTGCTGGAAGTGGTTTTCCCAGTAATCACCACTAATTCCAGTTTCAGACTGCTCTCCTTCGCTGCTGCTGTCTTCAAGATCAGGTAGAGCGTGAGAGGAGGAACCAGATTCACTCGAGGAGGGAGATTCTCGACCGGGTTTAAGGTTGGGTGGGGCGTTCACACAACAATCAGCACAAGTATGAACTCCAGGCCAATGCCTATGGCCACAGTAAGGGCACTCTGAAGGATGATCCTCGGTTTGCTGGGGAGATGCCACGAAGGTAACCTCAGGGGGAACACGCAGTGACTCTCTACGAGTGATAGCCCCGCTATAGTCCGATGATCTCAGAGTGTCCGTGGAGATTCCAGAAGCAGAGTCATGATTTCCTCTGCTACCATGTAACCGCTGCATAGTGGTTGATCTTTGTTGTAACTGCGAAGCCTGTAGCCTTGATGCCCCAGGGGTCGTAACGCCCGACACTGCCCCTGATATCTCCGAACCCACATAACCCTCTTCAGACCCATATCCAGCCTCTGGGAGCGACATATGCGAAGCACTTGTAAGTCCAGTGAACTCCATGGTGGAATATGAATAGTCAGAAAACCCGGTCTACAAAAATGGAGCAGACATAGAATCTCAATGCGCATTCATCGCACATGATGACACAACGTGAAATCATTCGAAATAATTTAAATAAATCCGATTGGGAAATCACGAAAGACAAATGCGACTTGACGCGCGCTCACAGGCGACATCTGGCGGCGAACGGAAAACATGAAAACAAGCGGAAAATTTACTGCACTAATGTATATCTGAGAATCATTGAAATTCTGATCACATCAGTGTATAATTGAGTGCTGTCACTGCTGCCGTTACACCTTGACGGGGGGCGTCATCGTGGGCAGGACTTGTGGCAGTAGTCCTGGTGGTGGTAGGAGTGCTCCAGTAAGACCCAAGGATAGGGGTTTGAATGGCATTAAGACCCCCGAAAGAACACGTCCCACTTCCGCCCCAGGCTATATGCCACGCCACCCCACCCCAAGGACTCTCAAGCCTTCAGCGGTGAGAGAGGTAGACGGTGGGGTAAACCTGCGGTATTCACCGCCCTGCTCTGGTGGGGATTTTTGTAACCGAGGAGCGCGCCGTGCATGCACATCTTCTTTCCTGTCTCCCACCGCTTCTCGCTCTCTCCTCCCTTCCCCAAACAATAATATATCCATATTGGTTAGGGTTTTCTTTTCGTGGCACGCTCATGAGAGCGGTCCACCAAGGTGGGCAAGGATGTCAACGGTTTGGGTGAGATTCTGTTTCTGCAAGTAATCTCTCCAAACTTTGTTGTAGGATGGTAAGAAGGTTTCAACGGGTTCCTCGGTATCCCAATCTTTGGTATAGCCCTCCCACCGCACCTTGAAGAGAAGTCTCTTGCGGTAAGTACGGTGACTTAATATTTTCTTGACATCATAGGTGTCCTCCTCAAACTGGGAGGGCACTCCAGCAACCTCCTCCGTGTAATTTACAGGCACGGGGGAGCGAGGGGAGTCGACCGTTTTCATTAAACAATCAACGTGGCCGTCAACTAACCTCCGTTGGTCCACTTGAATAACATAGAGGTCGTGCGCCTTCTTGGCCACAACCTCATAGGGCCCATCCCAATAGGGACAAGTCTTATCGCCAAGATTTTTGCGTTGGCGACGGACCCATACGCGGTCCCCTTTTGAGAAATTGGGGGACATCCTCCTACTCTTATGATACTTACGAGCCATTGTCTCTTGCACTTGAATCATAGCCCTCCGTGCAAGAGCAATAAGCTCCTCACGCCGTTGGAAGTAGTGAGCGGCGTCTTGGGCCACCCCCTTAGGCTCAGCAAGAGGAGGCCCCTTAGTAGGGTTGTGTTTACCAAACACAATCTCGTTAGGTGTATAACCTGAAGGACCTGTAGTCTCATGCCACGCCCGTACAACGGTCGGCAAAACCTCTACCAAATTAGTTTTCTTTTTCTTCAAGGTAATGGCTTTAGCAACGGCACGCCTTAGCTGCTTGCCAGTATTTTCGGCCTTGCCATTACCTTGGTGCCTACCCGCGAGACACATAGTCGAGCGGGCACCAATCTTAGAACAAAGGGTTCGGAAATATTGGCTCACAAATTGTGGCCCACGGTCGGAGCATATTTCACGAGGGGCTCCGAACCTATCCACCCAGCGCTCCATTACCAAATGGGCCGCTCTTCTCCCCGTTAGCCCTTCATCCTTGTCTTCATGACGGGGTTTAGGAATAGGGATCGCGATGAGGTACCCGGAAAGCCGGCATACACATAGGAGCATTCGGTCATACACCTCTCCATCGTGGGAGGTGGAAGGGTAGTGAAACACATCAAGCGCTATGGAGTCCATGGGCTCCATAGGTATAGGCATAGGGGTCATGTACCCTTGCTTGCGCTTGGTGTCATGCGTGTGAATGGCACATGAGGGACAAGTTTGACATTGCAGTTCCACTGCTTTGTACAACCCCTCACCTTCCACGCCATGGTTAATTTCCTTCCAGTGTTTTTCCACACTGGAGGTAGTTAAGTGAATTGCATCATGTTATTCGGCCACTAAACGATGCACTAGCGGCGTAGGAACACACCACCATCCATTACGGACGAGCTTGTTATTCACCAACCTCACTCCATCTTGGAAGCTCCCATTCAAGGCATCTTGCCACATTTTTTTGTAGCGTTGACAATTTGGGTAGTGTTTAGCCAAATTTATCTCAAAAACATTGGGAGCATCCTCCCCATGTATAGGAGTTGCCTTCTTGTGGGACTTCCAAGATTTTTTTATCTTGACAATTCGCTCCAGTCTCCGAAGCTTTCTCTTTTGCTTCGCCCCCCCCCCCACTGGAGGCGAAGCCAGAGGGGCTGGATCACACGCGGGTGCCCCTTGAGGCCGAGGCGCCGCTTTAGACCTAGTAACAACGGGCGCCACAACCGCCCTAAATACAAGGGGGCGGGCGAGAAGTTCCTCCTTCTCGGCCGCCATCATGTCCCGCACATCCCCGGCCGCTTGGGCCGTCCCATGTATGGACACATCACCCAACGCCGGGTTAGCAGGGTAAGCCCAACGGGACAAGAAATCACCCACTCGGTTCACTGGCCCCGGAGTGTAAACCACATGGAGGTCGAATTTAGAGAACAATTCATGCCAACGTGCTTGGCGTGGAGAGGGACCCCCCACGGTTTTGAGGTCCTCCGTAGCCCAATTTTCAAGGCTACGGTGGTCCGTACGGACCTCCACGCGCTTGTTCCCCACCCAACCATGCCATTTTAAAAGCGCCGCCACTATGGCGTAGCATTCTTTCTCCCGAGGGCTCCAATTCAATTGGCTGCCTGACAATTTGCGGGAGAAAAAGGCAAGGGGGCGTAGGGCACCATCGGGACCTTCCTGCTGTAGGGCCGCCCCCACCGCCCAATTACTAGCGTCCGGGGTGAGGACAAAGTCCTTATCCCAATCGGCTAGTTGGAGGGGAACAATATCCGTAATAGCACGCCTTGAGCTTCAAAAAGGCCTCGTTAGCCGAAGCATTCCATGTTAGGCCTATCTTTTTGCCATTCTTATGCTTAGGCAAATCCTTCAACATATTAATCAAAGGGGTAGCTATGGAGGCGTAGTTTTGGACATAGCCCGAACAATAGTTGGCGAGCCCCAAGAACCCCCGGAGCTCCCGAACATTATCCGGTTTGTCCCAACGCTCAAGCGCCAACATTTTCCCTGGCGCCGGCCGACGTGTGCCATTTTCCAACACATGGCCACAAAACTCAACCGAACGAACAAAGAAATCGGTTTTGCTAACCGAAGCAACCAAGTCCTCTTTTCGTAGCCTATCCAACACGGCACGCACGTCGCGGTCGTGGTTAGCCAATAGCTCCTCCTCCGTCGCACCGGAGGAACCAATAATAATATCATCAATATATACGTCCGCACAATCCAAACCCTGCAAAACATGGTCCATGACCCGTTGAAAAATAGCGGGCCCATTCTTGACACCCATAGGCATAACACGCCATTGGTATCGCTTACCCGCCAAATTCATGGCGGTCTTAGCCCGGGATTCAGGGTGAAGGGGAATTTGATGAAACCCTTTACCCAAGTCCACAATAGTGAAAATCTTGTGTTTGGATTGATTTTCCAACATGTTTTCTATGAGGGGGAGGGGGTGTGCGTCGGGCAAGGTAGCCTCATTAAGTTGGCGGTAGTCCACCACGAGGCGCCATTTTCCCTTCTCTTTCTTGGGCACAACGAAACCGTTGGACGCCCATTCGGAGGCTGGGCACGGCTCAATCCAGCCACGAGCCAAAAAGTCCTCCACTATTTCTTGCTCCGCCGCGGCACGCTCCCCCACCAACCGTATAGGTTTCACGGACTTGGGTTTGGCGTTCGGGTATAGGTCAATTTTAGCAAACCCCAACCGCTCCGTACCACGGACCTTAGGGTGTTCCTGGCCCGGACGGAGACGAACCTCCCCACTAAAAACATCCCGCTCATAGTCCGCGAGGATGCGCCTCCTCATGAGCTCCACCTCCGGAGACACAATAGGCTCTTGGGTGGTGACAACGCCACCCACACGAGAAGCCGCCAACAATCGTGTGGCGCCTTTACGTTTTCGGTAACGCTTAACGGTAGTGGCCCTCCCACCCAATAACTCTCGTTCAATTTTCGCAATGCGTGAACGCACGCATTCTTGTGCCTCCAAATCTTCGGGGGTAGGATCAAGAGTAACGGGTGCGAGGAGTTTTTTATGGGTCGCCTGATACGTGAGGGTGCGCACCGAAGCCAAATGGTTAGGCACCCTTTCATCCTCCGACTCTTCCTCCGAGGTCATGCCCGGCTCGCCATCCGTGTTGGGGTTAGAGACGGCCGGTGCCAAACCGGAGGCCACATGACATTTAGTGGCCGCCAAATTTTCCTCCGCAATACCACCGCCCCCTCCACCACCGACAGCGCCACCCCCACACCACCCCCCCCTGCCCCCCCCCCCCCGAGACCAGGCCACAGACACAACACGCGGCAGCCAGCACCAGCCAATTGACATCGATACCCCCGCCGACACACGCCACCGCGAATCCCCCCTCCCGCGACCGCCACAAGAGACCCCATCACCGGACCCCACGCGCGACAACGACGACCACCCCCCCCAACCCACACCACCCCCCCCATCACACCCCGCACCACCAGCCGCCGCACCGGCCGAACCCTACGCCCTACACAACCCCGCAGCGGTACGGCAGCACCTCCGGGGACTCGGGGAACAGGACGTCGTGCTGTACCTCCGCACCTCCGGCACCAGCACCCCCATCCGGGCGGCCACCCTGGTCCAGGCGGCCACCCTGGGGGAAGGCGTCAGAGACTTCCTCTTCGACGCCTTCCTCCACGTCGCCCGACACGAGCGCCCCCCACGCGCCACCCCAGACGGCGAGAGCCCGCCCCCCACGGGGAGCCGGATCTGGGTGCCCCCCATCGACTGGGGGCGACACCTGGTCGGACACCCCGTGCCGGGGCGGGTGGACACCAAGTGCCGCACCCGCTACCACGAGCTCGACATGGCCCACCCCCCAACCGGCGCCGCCCCCAACAGCACCAAAGAGTGGGAGCGGGAAACATGGGTAGCCCGGATGGCCTCCCTGAGCAACTTCCGGCACCACATCCCGGGGGACATCCCCACCCCCGACGAGCAGCAGCCAGCCCCCTCCACGTACATGACCCTCATGTACAATCTGCACTACACCCTCTCCACCACCAACTACCACGCACCCACAGACCACTGGGTGGTACACGGCACCGACTCCCTCCTCCCCGCCGACTACACCCCCCCCACACACAACCCAGGCCCCGACACGTACGCCAGGGGGGACGACCCGGACGACCCCCACATCTGGGGCACGTGGGAACCCAAATCCCTGGACACGCTGCTCTCCATCCGCAGCGGCTACCAGGTCCTTGGTAGGGCGATGTATTGCCTCGCCAAGTGGACCCAACGGACCTGGGGGATCCCCACGGACCGATGGGTGTGGGTGGTCACGCTGCGCCCCCAGCAGAGGGAAGCCCCCCCAAACCGCAGGGGACCCACCCCCCCACGCCCCACCACCCTACAACTATGCCCGTACATGGTGGCAGCCCGCCTCATGACGCTGCTGTCGCCGGGCCCAGACAACCCCACCCAAAACTACCCCCACCTCACAGAGGAGGACATGCCCGGCATCCAGCGATGCTTCTTCCAGACCCTCGACTACCTCCAGCAAACACACCCGCACGTCCTGGAGCAGATATGGCCACCCCCCGGGTAACCCACGTGCCCGCGCAGAAAGATGTCCTTGAATTATGCCCTAGGTCTTTTAATGTATTCCTGCACGTTTTGTAGTTGAAAACCCGAAACCAAAGCAGCAAGTAGAGCAAGGACTGAATGTGGATCGAATCAATGATTGGTTTTGGAATCCAGTGTAACACAGAAGGGCTGCAGATAGACAAAGCAGGTTTATGCACATAGATTCAATCACAAATGGATAATACAAAAGGTTTTATATGTAAATTGGTCAGACTCTAGCCTCAGAGGTTGCATTAGGCACTTCATGTGCACTCTTTTGGGTGAAATGGTGCTGGTTAGGACTGAGGGGCATAGATGTCAGGACCACACAGAAAATGACTTGGCCAAGCAACTGAATTCAGAAACAGTTACAAAGTAGGACCACAATAAGTGGTAGAAACAATTGAGTATAGGGGTCTTGGGGTGGGAGACCACTTAGGCTTAACCTCCAAGGCCCACAAGCATGAAATGCCTGATTTATTTTGGTATGTCCTCCATGAAGGAAGGTACCTCCGCTCAGTTGAGTGGTAGGGGTGAACTTCATGGGGGGGCTAGGGTCACAACCCTAGTTACTTTGAGAAAGTGTACTTTAGGCAACAAAAGAGAGATAAAAACACTTAAGTTTGTCTTAGCATCAACAAAGGGTTTTAAGGGGGCTTAGCCTGGATCAAGCCTTCCAAGAAAGACATGGCAGTGACTTTTTCTTACTCCCCCCTGGAGTACTAGTTCATGAAGCTAGTTGGACCAAGGAAAAAGGCTCAAATATTCCCAAAATTACCTCAAAAAATGCATTAAACTTACCAAAAACATCCTCATCACTTCATAGAAGCCTATCACACTGTAGGGACCCTTGAAAAACAGTTTAATGTACCGTGAATGATGTCCCTTCGAAGGGGCATTCCTCAAAAGTCGCCGGCGTGCGGCGAAAACTTTTGGAAAAAGTTTGGGGGCAGTGGGAATTGAACCCAGGACTCCCTCCCTAGAGCCAATGTGCTTGCCCACTAGGGTACAGTCGAACGCTCTAATGCGGACGGCTATCGCCGTATAAACAGCGTTTTAGTAAACGTCCTGACCAAGGGCCAGGGCGGAGCAATACTCCCAACGGAGGACACAAACCCCCAGGAGCTGGAAAAAATAGAAAATGTAACCAGCAGGGAGTGATTCCTGCGGTTTAGCGGAAGGGGCTGCAATTTAGCAAGTGAAATCGTTAAAAATCGACGAAGCCACGCGGGAAATCGTCATTTTTACACATAACTAAAAGTCGCAGACAAGCGCAAAGGAAGCGGACTCCAAGAAAAGGGTTGCGCAAGCGTAAACGGCTTTCGGAAAAGAAGGTATGAGCCGTAGTTTTGAAAGTTTTAAAGGAAATTTTTGCACAGTTGCATCAAAATTTTTATAAACTTCAGAGTCAAGCATTCAAATTCAGCCCACACCACAGAGCAGTTCAACAACCCGTCTCTCAGGTATGTCTGTGTCACCTCACACTCACGCATTGCGTTCGTGTTGGTTGTTTCGTCAAAACGTTAGGGTTGTCAACGCTGTGCTCGTTGGGGGGTCGGGTGCTCTTCTCTCGTGCTCTGCACAGGTAAAAGCAGGAATGAAAGGTATGTGATGCGAATGGAGCGCGCAGCGCGCACGTAGGGTTAGAATATGCGCTGTGCTTGCGATGCATGTGCCTAATCGAGGCATCCACACGCTGTGACGCTTCACCTGTATCCGAAATTCACCCTTGTTTTCTCTTCACAGGTAAGTACAAAAAGCGTTTGTTCGTGTGCGGCCGTGGCGTTAAAGTTGAGTTGCTTAAAACGCTTAGGTTTGTTTTGTGCTCGTTTCAATTCGGCATTCACACGATGCATGGTGAGTAAGGTAGGTTAGCCCAGGAGGAGCTCACCTCCTGGTTGAGTCAGTGGTTCAGCCTCCCTTCCCTGCGTGCACATGATGCATTAAAGGGTAGGCCACGCGAATTGCGCACGGTAAACCTTGTTTAGGTTACCCAGAGGCTCCTCGGTACGTTCTTTAAGAGAACCCGAGGAGTTTCTTAAAGCTTGCTTGCTTGACAGGGGTAGCTGATCCGTCAGCGTGTTTGCGAACAGTGTATTATAGGTCACACTGAGAAGGGTATAATACCTGGAGTGTGGCTTGGTTCCTCCGTCGCAAACACCCCTTCATTTGCCTCTTTTGTACAGGTGGGAGAGGTTAAGGGTGATTGGTGCACGCAGCAGCTGCCTTCGGCGGCTACCATTTTTCTGCCCCAGCAAAACAGGGGCGCTGATCACAAATCAAATCACTGTGCCTCAGCCAGCACTGGCGAGGGCAGTTCAACCTCAACGACATCTGCGCTGTGCACGCAACGAGAGCACCCCTTCCCTCCAAGCCCTAGCAGGGGAAACGCGTTGTGGCGTCCCCTGTTAGGCCACAGCTGCTTAGGAGCGCTGTGTTCTCTTGTCTTCCTCACAGGAGGGCCATCAGGGCCTGAGTGAACTCCGACTGCAGCACCCAGTAGCGTGTGTAGGGGTTAGGGTCAGCAGGCCTGGCAAGCAGTGAGTGCAAGTGATGAGTGCTCACCCTGCCTTCGAAGGCCGGTGCTGGCGTTAGTGAGTGTAGTGTAGTGGTGTCTCCTGTCCCGCGTGCTTTTCCTCGTGGGCAGGGGAGTGCGTTAGCTTTTGGCCTGTAGCAAAAATGGGCGTTTTGTATGCCCTTAGCACACTTGGCCACCCCTCCCCTCTTAGTAGGTAGGGCTTTTGCTGTTCTACCCCAAGGATAGGCGCCAGCACAGAAATTGGGCGCCATAGGAGTGGTAATAGTACCTGATTAGGACCTTCGGTCCGACGTCAGCGAAGCCCGGTCTCCGGGAGCCACGCTGAGGAGAGAAGTGAGACACATACAGACATACGTAGCACACTTAGGGGTATGGTAAACCCTGTAAGGAAGGGTAGAACCCCATGGGTCTGGACCAGTCAGGGGTCCTAATTGTGGGTTCGCTTGTCCCCAAGGAGGGAAGACACACCTTGCCTCATAACACCTTGCTTGTCATTCCCCCCTGGTGTAGGAAGCCACCGTTCTTCGTTGGCTCACCAAGGTCATTACATTAGGGCAGTACCCATGCACCACATGGTCAACAAGGCACACACTCGCTGGGTGGCTGCAATCATGATAAGCGGCCACCTGGCTCACGCTGGAAAACCATAGGCATGGGTCTGCAGGGCACAGACAGGGTCAGTGCAGTGCTCAGTATGCAGTAGTCTGTCAAAAACCAATGGCCTTCGGCCAGGGAGTGGTTGTCACGGGGGGCTAACGGTCCTGTCCTGCGATGCAATGCGGGACAACTGTGACAACTGCTCTTACAGCCATACACAGGCACGTCTGCAGAAGAGTGCTCACTGCACCTGTCAGTAGACTGACACAGGGTAATTAGTTTCGCTTCTTACGCTCGGACATAGTCTCAGCACGGGTTAGGAGCTGCCCCTCGTTGTTCTCAACGAGGTAAGTGCGGAAGATGGGGTTGATACTCCCATCTGGTTGTATGAAGGCTGACATAGGTTCCCAGGTCGCCTCAGACAACCCATAGCCATCCCACAGGGTAAGGAATTGCCAGCCCTGTTTATACTCGTGGCGAGCAATACCTGCAACCACGTAGTAACCATCGACTGCCATCTCATCGGCAGTCATCTCTTCGAGTTCGTCTGCCTCCTCTGGACTGGCAGCGTTCTCTAGGTCTATACGTTCAATCTCACTGTCGCTGAGGCGCCACTCATCCCAAGACAAGTCGTCAGGGGAGTGATAGTGCCTCAACTGCTTAGGTGCACACAACAGTTCACCACCTAGACGTGGACTGCACCTGACATGGATCCTAGATCCATCTATCCTGATGATACGATAGGGTCCAAAGAAAGGGTCCTGTAGGCAGTTACGTGGCCAGGAGGGTAGATGTGAATGGTGTACCAAAACAAGGTCACCAACCTTGAAGCTGGCAGGTCGCCGTAGGCGGTTCCGTCGGCTCTGTTCACGGTCACGAATGTGCCTCAGGTTAGTACCAGCCTGGTTAGCCAGAGACTGCTTGTGCTCCAGCCAATCTCCCACAGGGCTCTTGAAGTCCTCAGGGAAAGGGGTTTTGAAGAACCATGCAGGTCGTCCTCCATGGAACAGTTCGTGGGGGGTGAATCCCGTAGAAGAGCTCCGCTGTGAGTTCATGGACAGAACTGCCCAGGGCACTAGGCGTACCCAGTCCTTGGTGCGCTCCTGTTTCATCAGGATTCTTAAGTTTTGCTCCACCACACGGTTCTGTCTCTCACAGAGAGGGTTAGACGTGTGAGTATAGGGCACACCTGTGGTTACCTCCACGTTGAGGGCATTTAGCACTCGTTTGTACCACCCAGTGTCACTGCAGATGCGTACATCTTCATCAGAGTGCACCTGTTTAGGTGCTCCATAGGGTTCGAACCATTGTTCGACCAACATTTTTACAGTCTGCTCACCTGTGATTTTCTTATTGCAAGGGAACACACGGGTGAAGCGAGATAGACCACAGGTGACCACGAGGCAACTATCATAGCCGCCAAAGCGTGGTAGGCCGTGGATGTAATCCACGTAGAGAAGAGAGTTAGCACAATAGGGTATGGGTAAGCTGGAGATCAGGCCCCTATCCCTACTGTCGCTCTGCTTGCTGGCATGACAGCCACAAGCATCCACAATGGTCTGCATACGCGACCTCAGTTCAGTCAGGGCTAGACTAGAGTAGAAACACTCACGGAAGAAGTCCACTGAGCGATTAGCGCCAGTGTGACCAGAACTGAGATGGGACCACTGTACGCACCCATCCAGTCGTGCCTCAGGCACCACAATTCGGTCCTCGTAGAAGAGGTACTGATTATTTTTATACCACTGGTGCCCGTCAATGACACGGGGTTCGAGACCAGTGCTGAGGGTTTGGAGAATTTCTTCATACTCTGACTGATAGTCGGTTAGACTCCAACCCTCCAGGATTCCAGCAGTGCGCATGGACAGGTCAAGCTGGACATCCATACGCTGGAAAGCCTCTTTGGCGAGCTCCTCAGAGCTCTCACCAATAAGCGCATCGAAGTTGTTGCGCGATATATAGTCAGACAGTTCATTCTTAATCCCGGGGATATGATGCACTGTCAGCCTGAACTGGCTCAGGTAAGTCCACCACCGTTTTAGCTTCGCTTTTTCTGGTGGTGGGCCCTTCTGAAAAGACTTCACAGGCTCCTGGTCACACAGCCAGACAATAGGGTTAGACCCCAGGAGTCGGGATTGTGACGATAGCACCAACATACCGGCCAGGAGTTCCTGGTCATAGGTGCTGTAGTTGGAACGCGCTTGGTTCCATTTCCAATTCCAGTTTCCCAGTGGCACCAGTCGCCACTCACTGGTAGGATAGTCATGTTTCAACGAACCATCACGGTTCAGTCCAGTAGTACGATAATGGCAGTGGGTTAGTTCAGCGGGGTTAAGCTCCTGCCATTGATAGATCGTACCTCCCCCCCCTACATCACTGGCATCAGTGATCAGGACTAGCTCGCCCTCAGGGCGGGGCACCCCCAGGCAGTCGGAGGAGGCAATCTTCTTCTTCAACTCCTGGAAACACTCTTCCTCTCTGGAGGTCCACCTCCAGGGAGTAGTTTTCTTGATCAGGTCAGTGAGGGGTGCAGAGGAGTAAGTAAAATTGTGGATGTGACGCCGATAGAAATTACAGGCGCCCACAAAACTCCTCACATCGTGTAGACCCTTCTTAGGGTCATCGCGAATCTGCATGTCCTGTAGGGGCTGCATCTTAGACGCGGCTGGTTTCCACCAGCCATACCCCACGTCGAAACCCAAATACTCCATCTCCTCTTTCATAAACTCACATTTTTCGAGCTTGATTCGGAGATGGTTTTCTTGACAGACAGTGAAAAATTCACGGAGGAGAAGGACATGGTCCTCTTTGGTATTAGTACCCAAACTCACGTCGTCGATGTGAGCCTCCATTTCTGCACCCCGAGAAATCAACTCTTGTACTAGAGGCCTGCGCCTCAGTATGTACAAAATTTTGTTCATAAGCTCCTGGAAGAGCGCTGGGGCATTAGCCACCCCGAAAGGCGTAACCTTCCACTTGAAGACACGACCCTTAGGGGTTATAAAGGCAAGCAGCTCCTGAGCTGCGGCGGTTAGGTCAACCTGCCAGAAACCAGAGCGTTTGTCCATTTTGGTCTTATACCTGCATTTGGCAATACGCTCCAGGGTGTTTTCCATGTTAGGAATACTCCCTGAGTGGTTCTGGGTTTTCTTGTTGACCTCACCATAGTCTACAACAAGACGTAGGGCAGTCGACCCTGGTTTAGCAACAAGGAAACAGGGACTGCAGTGATGGGGATAGTCCCCGTGTTTATACTCTTCAACGAGGCCAGCATCAATGCATTCTTGGATCTGGCGCTCGATTTCTTCAACCTGTTCCTGTGGAGCGGGATAGGGACGACGCCTCACTCACGTCTTTTCAAATTCTGGTTTCAATTTCAGGTCCATCTGGACCAGTTTTTTACAAGAAAGGGGAGGCGGCAAGGCGCCGAACACCTCCTCATAGGTTATAAGCAGTTTCTTCAGGCGGGGGTCAAGGTTAAGACTCTCGACTTTCTGAAGGAAATCCTCCTCAGCATGGAGGTTGCTTTTTCCATGTTCTTTCTTTTTATGCCGATCAGCAGTTTCGGCAGGTACAGTACCATCGTCCCACTCAGGGGGACATTGCTGCCCATAGTGTAGAGAATACACTAGAGGTATCTCAGGATCAGGCAGCGTATAGGACTCATCGTCCTCCTCAGACCAGATGGAGTATTTCCAGGTCTGTCTGAGGTATTGCAGCCGCTCTTGGCGCTCAATACCTTCGGCCCTCAGGTACAACAGCCGTCGGAGTTCTTGAGTGTCATGCTCAGACAATGGCATGTTATTAGCAGCAGGCCGTGCCAGAGCATCAGCACTCCGGGCCACGGGTTCACCTGTGTGCACAGGCTGCATGAGTAGCACTGGTTTCCCAACAGAGGAAGCGGGTTCAGAGGTTGACTCTAGATCTACCTCCTCTAGCAACAGCTGGGCCAGGAAAGCACTATGTTTTAGGTCAACACAGCTGGGATCAACAGAGGGAATAGTGCTGGCGATCTCAGACAGTTGGTCGTCAGCATCCTCTTTTACAGCTGCAGGTTCCAGATAGTCATCAGGAGACTCACACCCTGTAAGTGTGGCAGATAGGTGCTCAGGAGATCGATTTTTGAGATCATAAAGGGTCAGGCCACGATTTTCGGCCATGACCTCTTTTAGTAGCACCTGGTCCAGGTCACACAGGGGTACAGGATTGAGAGATCCATCGATGATGGACAGGAAACTGGCCCACTCAGGGGCCTGCATAGCTGTGTCTGAGTCCTCAGGCACATAGATGGGGCCGTCGGGGAGTTGCACTCTTCCCACGGTCATTCGGTCAAGCATACGGCGCCAGTAAGCATGTTCACCAGAGCAACCCCAGTCAGGGGTGCACATAACAACCCTTCCTCCCTCATAAGCGATCTTGGTTAGAACCTTCGCGAGCAGGGAGAAGGGAGGGTTAGCATACGCTAGGCCCATTGCTTTCCAGAAGAAACGGAAAGCATTGTTCATTTGTTTCGAGCAGTACAACTGCATGATGTGCTGTTGTTGGCTCGCAAACAATTCCACCTGGATCTCATCCAGGTTTACCTGAAGGGCCGCCAGTCCATTTTCGAGAACATGACGGGCCAGTTGGTAGTTTTCAGTACGATAATTCGTCTTGGCTGCGTAGCGCAGCCCAGACTCTTTTCGTCCTGACAGCTCCAAAGGAACGGAGAATAGCCCACTGCCAAAGTCGCAGTGCAAAGAGTAAGGACGCTGTAGGGACAGCATTTTCACCTGGGGGTTTCTTCTTAGAAAGTCGGTGCCAATGACGATGTCAAAGGCGTCAGTGTCCAACACTCTGCAGTGTTGGGTCACAGTTTCGTCGCCCAGACATATGGTCACATCGACCCCCCACAAGGAATGGATGGTACGCCCATCCCCTACTCTTATGGCCACGGTCTTAGTTTTCCTGAAAGTTTTAAGCAGGCGCCGGGCCACTATGGAAAGTGTTGCACCGGTATCAAGCACTGCTCGAAAAACCTGATCCCCGATTTTCACGAGGATCCAGAAAACCAAGTCCTCCTCTTCGGAGCCGCCCCCCTATTCCTCATCAGGGAGTTTCACATCCACCCCTGCAGCCATGAGGGACTTGGCCATCCAGGCCAAGCGCCTCTTCTTAGAATTATTCCCCTCAGGGGTAGCGTTATCCCCTTGGGGGCGCTTCTGGGGGACACCTGCGGCAGGAGCGGGTGTAGCAGCAGGAGTAGGTGTAGCAACGGGCGCTGATGAGCGCCTCTGGGGGTTAGGGGGTCCAGTTTTGCCACCCCCCTTGCCACCTCCTTTACCTTTATCCCCATTCGGGGGATTTCTGGCGGGCGTCTGGGTCTTCTGGCGCTCCGCCTCCTGACGCTTGAGTTTGTCACTCTCGCGTTTCTTGATGTGGCATTCGTCCTCGTAGTGACGACGTTTGCCACAGTAACCACAGGTGATGGTACACCTGAAGTGGTCCTGATGGGTCACCTGTTTCCCATCTTTGGTGTGCTGCTGACGTTTCATCTGCAGCATACAGCCACTGCGGAGATCGCAGTCAGAGGCATGACAAGGTCCCCCCTTGTCATTGACAGGTCGGCAGTAGAACAGGGGGGGTGTGCCTGCATCAGGTTGAACCTCGTTCATGGCACGTAGGTTGCCCCTCCCTTTACCACCTCCCTGGTTGGTGTTTGTGGGATTTTTATGCCCCTTCCCTTCGCCACGTTCGGGGGTAGGGGTACCACCTCGTCCCAAATGCTTCTTGAGGAACTTCTCCATGTGGGAGTCGTTCTCTCTCTCAAGAGCTAGCTCAATCAAGAGATCCACCAGTGTATCGTACGAGTGGGTCCTGCTCTTCCTCTCAGAGGTGGAGCGGCAATCATCCCACGTACGCTGGGGGATCTTACTCATGAGCCACAGGTGGGGCTCAGTGGCTCCGTAGGAGCCCACATTCATCCTCAAAAACAAGTACTCCAAATCGCACACATACTCAGAAATTCGCGCAGCAGATGGAAACTCCGGGAGCATAGGTAGCTCCTCGATCTGTGTGCGTACGCTGAGGTCAGTCTCATAGACTGGAAATGTTTTCTCTAACCTCAGGAGTACCTCTGCCCAGGTATAACAGGTTTTCACAATCTGTTTGACCTGTTTTTGCAAAAATTTCTTTTTGCATGAGCGTTTTAGCAGTGAACATTTGGTGGCCACATCCACATGGGATTGGCCAGTCAACAAAAGGAACTCTGCAAATTCTTCTGCCCATTCAGGCAGATTTTTGGGGTCGAACTCCGGCAGTTCCAGCTGGATGTTCGCCTGGGCAATTGGTCTGCCCGTCTTCCCACCCCCCGGAGTTAGGCCTGATGGCGACACGCCGGCAAGAGGGGCCAGGGCTGACAGCCCTCTTCTCTCACTCTCTGTGACAGGCACGTCCTGTAGATCCGCCATAGGCACAGTCCTGGCACGGGGGTGAAAGGGGCTGGGGCAGGTGACCTTAGGCAACAGCCTTGAGACCCTCGATCTCTTGAGATCTTCGGCCAGGGTACTCAGCCCTGGAGAGAGAGAGAGCAACTCAGGCTTGGGTAAGGGTTCTGCAATACCCAGTTTAGCCTTAATGGCCTCCGATAAGGCCGTCACATCTGGATCTTCTGATCCAGACAGGAATTTGGCCAGCAGCTTGGCCGTTTGATCCAGGGCACCGTAGGTTGGCCTTGGATGATGTTGTTCTTCGACTCGTGTAGGGCCCACTTCGGGACCCCTTGGGGTTGGATAACATGGTCTTGGGTACTCAGGTCTTGTTCGTCTTGGCAGGGATGCAGTGGACGGAGGACCCGAGTGCGCGTAGGAACCTACGTCTGTACGTGGTATGGATCCATGTACAGCCAGTGGCTCCTCTCCATCTTCCCCACGGATGGATTTGTAGTACTCCTCATGTAGGATGTACTCGTCCATCTTCTGCTTCAGACTGGTTCAGCTCTGGTGCATGATCAAGTTCAGGGCGGTGGTGGAGCCAGGGAGGTATACTAAAACGGCAACAGCACCGGGGGGGCAGGGTCAGGGGGTAACTCTCCGTTTTTTCCCTGTACACCAAAATACCAATGATCGTTAAACTTCTTCATCGCAACGGGTTCACCTTGATGTCGTGCGTGTACCACAGCCCTTCGCACGCCATTCCATCCACTTCTTGGCATTTGCATGGTCGCCCCGAGGTCTTGTAGTCTCAACCACGCATTCCTCTCCTTGAGAACCTCCCTGAGACGTTGCACAAACTCATCATTGGCCTTCATACGAACATCAATGTCGCTTTGCATACACGTGCTGATACTCCCATACGTCGTCTCATCCAATATCACTACATAGTCCCGCATCCTCGCATCATCTATTTTCACACCCATTATACCCAATTTGTCACTTGCCTTGATCCACGCCTTAACACTCCGATTGGCAAGCATGGGTGTGGGCAAACCCATCCTCATTGTGAAGGTAAGGAACCCACAGTAAGAAAAAGTCACTGCCATGTCTTTCTTGGAGGGCTTGATCCAGGCTAAGCCCCCTTAAAACCCTTTGTTGATGCTAAGACAAACTTAAGTGTTTTTATCTCTCTTTTGTTGCCTAAAGTACAATTTCTCAAAGTAACTAGGGTTGTGACCCTAGCCCCCCCATGAAGTTCACCCCTACCACTCAACTGAGCGGAGGTACTTTCCTTCATGGAGGACATACCAAAATAAATCAGGCATTTCATGCTTGTGGGCCTTGGAGGTTAAGCCTAAGTGGTCTCCCACCCCAAGACCCCTATACTCAATTGTTTCTACCACTTATTGTGGTCCTACGTTGTAACTGTTTCTGAATTCAGTTGCTTGGCCAAGTCATTTTCTGTGTGGTCCTGACATCTATGCCCCTCAGTCCTAACCAGCACCATTTCACCCAAAAGAGTGCACATGAAGTGCCTAATGCAACCTCTGAGGCTAGAGTCTGACCAATTTACATATAAAACCTTTTGTATTATCCATTTGTGATTGAATCTATGTGCATAAACCTGCTTTGTCTATCTGCAGCCCTTCTGTGTTACACTGGATTCCAAAAACAATCATTGATTCGATCCACATTCAGTCCTTGCTCTACTTGCTGCTTTGGTTTGGGGTTTTCAACTACAAAACCTGCAGGAATACATAATTCAAGGACATCTTTCCGGTAGCAGAGACAGTCCCTTGTGACCTTTTGAACCGACCCTGAGAAGAAGTGTAGAACAAAAGCTCAACAACAAGTTCATCATGTCCACGCCAAGCGTCAGGACCTGGCCTATCCGAACTGTCCAAGTACATATGGGCAGCATGGCCCACCCAATGAGTGAACCACCTCACCGAGCTCCACATCATCTCAGTGGCGCATCTGGGTCCCAAGGAGATCCAGAACGCAGAAGGGCGGAAGAGAATAAAGGCCTTACAACCGAGGCCTTAGCAGCACACGGTGGAGACAGCTTCAGTCACCTCCACAGACGTGTGGCTGCTTCAGTATCAAGATCAAATTGTCCAGCTTCATCCTCAACTGCCATTGAAGGACCTGAGGAGTATGAAGAGGTCAGGTTCAGCTCTGTGTAAGTGCGGCTAGCCCCATCTGCTCAGATTTTCAGACATTCTGCCCAGATTGGCTACATTTTGGTCATTTTCTTTGCTTCGGCGGAATTGCCGCCTCGCAGCTCAGTCACAGGATATTTCCTATATATTTCTGATATGCCGGATTTGATTCCGCGGTCCATTTCCCGTAAATCCGCCGCATTCCGCTATTTTAGCTGGAATCGCCATTTGCCGCTGGCGCGCGCTCGCGGGCCTGATCGGCCATACAATTTTACATAAATGGATTATTTAAATTCATTCGGACAGTTTTGGACACTCAGATGTATTTAGAATAATTCCCCTCAATTTTCTTCATAGACTGGGATTTTCTGCCGGACCACAATCAGCATGGATCCTGCTTCTGTTGTCGCTGCTCTCGCCTCCGTTGGTGTCCGAGTGTCCGGTTCTACCCCCAATAACAGCATCCAGGGAGACTCCTCGCGTGCCTGCCCCACTGGTCTTGCCGGCCCCGAGCCCTCCGGTACCCACAACGACCCAGGGCAGCACTTTCATGGTAGCAGAGGCTACCTGAATGTTGTTCCTTTGGTGTCCCAACCACAGCTAGCCCCTCAGTATGTCCCCGTAGACTCCGCCACCTCCGGAGGCGTAACGATCACGCTCCCGTGGTGCTGTGCGAACGAGGCCTTGAGAGGAATGCCTTGCGCAAGCCCAAATTGCCCAAGAAGGACACAAATCAGCAGCTGTGGAGGCCCAGATTACAATCAAGATCCCAGTCGAAATTGGCCATCAAGCAGCTGGAATCTCCCAGCTTACGCTAATGGCAACGCTCCGGTGGAGCTTACGGACCTGGCAGGTACGAATACTCCCTACCAATGTCCACATTTCGAGACCATCGATGCCGACATTGACGACATTGAGATGGGTGGTCCAGGTGAGGTACCTACCTATAATCGACCAGCTTCATGGGCACGATGGGACAACCATTTGTCTTCGGAAGTGGCCCGTAACCTTGAGGCGCTTGAGGCCCTGTGTCTATTAGCCACGTCTAAGCTGATAGGACAAGAAAGAATCGCCTCTGATTTTTTATTTGAATATTTTTTCCTCCTTCAAGAAGAAATTAAGACCAGGATGTGGTGGTGTTCTCAAGAAGATGAATCTTTTGCCATTTTCTTGCAGATCTGGGAGGCAAGCCCCTTCCCGAAGGAGAAGACCAAGGCACCTGTTGCCGGGCCCTCCGCCCCTCATCCCTCTGTGTCCATCAGCGACGATCTAGCCGCCGCGGTTGAGGAAGGAATCTTAGAGGCAGCTAGGCAGGCAAGCCTGGAAATTAGGACTGAAGGAGCTCCCCAAGTGGACTCCTGGCTGCGAACCACTGAGATTAGCGGTCCGACAGCCTGCTCAGGCCCTTCAGGACACGGTATGTACTGTCCTGCCGACTGCTCTTGCAGATCTCAGCGAGACTCTGAGCTCCAATTGCTCAAAGATCAAATGCAACTCATCATTCAGACGCTGGGAATTAAAGATCTTTTCAAGACCCACATGAGGTCTGAGGGCGCATCATCGGTGGATCAGACAACAGAACCGTCGGAGGAGGCGACAGAAATTTTTTCGATTGCTCCTTCGGTGGACTTTAAGACCACCGATGCACGGATCAGCAGGACTAAGCTAAAGGAAAGGGTTACAATCTCCCGATCACAGAGTAGATCGGCGAAGGCTAGGACTGAGGTTCAGAATGCCAAAAGAACTGCCTCCCGTACTACCCTTCCTGCTGTTGATTCCAGTGCAATTGCCCAGATGTTGCTCGCCCAGACCCTCGCCGGAGCTGGTGTGGCTAATGATGCCGCCAAGGTGTCTGCCATTACGGCCGGTGTTGGGCTGGATTCACTCCTAAATCCTACTTCATTGCGACTTCGTCAGGTTGCCAAGCAACCGAAGTATAATGGGAACCCCAGACGTTGGCCTCAGTTCCAACGGGAATTTAAACTGTGGGTTAAGACTCAAAAACTCCAGGATGATCAGTTCCTGATGGCGCTCTTGGACTGCCTTGAGGGAGCGCCAGCCAACACTTGGCTCAGAACCTGGAGTGATCGTGAAGATTCAAGTTCCCCCCTTACCTTTGATGAGGTGTGGGAACAGTTGGAGGTACGTGGATCTCGACTGCCAGAGGACCATTACCACCAGATGTTGAAGAATTTTCCTTCATTCTCTCGATTAATCTTGCACGAGGTGCAAGACAAGAGACAGCGCTTCTGGAATCTCGTAGAAGAATCTGAACATTCAGGCGAAAAATTTTCTAGTGCCGAGCTGAAAAATCTGATTTTTGACAAGATCCCCTCAGAAACCGCCGCCACCCTTCGGAATCGACAGTCCGAAGAAAAGGTCAAGACCTGGTGGGCGGAGATCGATGGCTTTGATGCCTCGGCCAACCGGTTTACCGTCAGGGAGGCACTTCAAAAGTGCTCCCCCACGTCGTTTACCAAGGTGAAATTCACTGAAAACACGTGGAAAATCAAGTTCAATGAACACGAGGATCGGGACTTGTTTGTCCAAGTCCTCAACAGGGGAGTAAGTTTCCACGGCAATCGCCTGAAGGCTAGGAACTGGGTGTTTTCGTTTACTCCGCAGGAACTGTGGGAAGAGGTTGAGAGGCTTGCTGACGCCGCCAATCAAAATTTCCATGAGGGTCTTGGGGGAAACAGGAATACCCAGCAAAACACCCAAAATGGGGCCCAAAAGGGCAATAAAAAGGTGAATGACACCCGGAATGTTCAGGTTCAGTGTGGCATCTGTCTTCTTCTAGGTTCTACGAACCGAGCTAAGACGCATTCCACTGCTAATCACCGATGGTCTGCTTACGATCACAAGGTGATTGGTGAAAATGTCAGTAATCCTCAGAATTCAGACAGGAATGACAGACAGGTGCATGGTGCAAAGGGGGGAAAGGGTAATTCGACTCCCTCCGGCGGGAACAAAAATACTGGAGGCCCTGGCGGGTCCCAAGGCAAAGGAAATCGGACTCCATCCGGTTCCGGTGGGCCGCCGAATGGCCAGACAGGTCCCAATGTCAACGCCGGAGGCGGAAATCGAAATCCAGGCCAAACCCCTCAATCCGGTACAAACAAAGGAAATGCTCCAGGATCACAGGGTAAAGGTAAGGGAAATCCTTCGGGAACCCCCTTCTCTGGTAAGGGCAGAGGGCGTGGCGACGGTGGTGGTCCATCATCCGGCGGCCGTGGCCGTGGACGTGGAAAAGGAAACCATCGTGTGGATCAGGTCTCAGGTACAGACCAGGTGTCTGATGCGGATCGAGATTACGTCGAAAATGCTCTGAATCCAGCGGATGATCCGTTCCAAGATGAATGGATCGACGAAACAGGCTGTGTTCACAATGTTAACGCAGCCGCTGGAGGTCAGAACGCCTAGGGGAGCCACGAAAATCGCCCCTCCCCAGGCGATTTCAGGCATGATCCCCAAATTCCTGATCGACCATTACTTGATGTAGGGTCGCTTGTCTCCTCTCCCCTGGATCCGGCAGCGGATCCTTCTGTTGTAGTGGACGAGGTTGGTGTACAGTCCAAGCACAGGGCTCGTCAGTTTGTCACAAAGCTGTGGGTCTCTGATTGCAAGGGAAATTTCCACCTCGCCACTTGTTTGTGTGATAATGGATCGGAGGTAAATCTCCAATCCAATGCATTCTTACCCGACGACTGCGTGTTTGAATCGCCTCATCCTGTTACTCTCGAGGGAGTTTCTGGACATTCTCTCGCAGGTGGGCAACGCGGTTGTTATATATCAACCCATTTGGTCGCTCAAGACCTTTGGGAAGAGCAAAATGTGGAAGAAGTTGTCCTTAAGGATGACTACTTCTACCGAGCTGACATAAAGTATGACCTTTATTTAGGCCATCCTTGGCTTCGTAAGAACAGGGTAGCGCCTGTAGGTCATCGTCGTTGTTTTTTGCTGGAGTCAGGTCCCTTGGAGCGTCCTGAATTTCGTTTTTTGCACGCAGGGTTTAAAAGTGCAGAAGAATTTTTGAAGCAAAAGGTGACACCAAAATTTGGTGAAGATGTCACCATTGCAGAGGTGAATGGGAGTGCCGATTACTCCCAAGAGTTAGAATGTCTTCGTAGGGACTCCCAGCCACGACGCCCTTCGCGCTGGCACTCTTCATCCTACAGAGTTGTCGACAAATGGCGCGATGCAATTTGTGAATACTTCCATGAACATCATTCCTTTTGGCCTCAGTATGATGCCTTTGCTAACCGTACGAACAAGCGCTTTGATAAGCACTTCAGCGACGCTTGGACCCACAAATGGGACAAGAAGTTGTGGATTAATCCTCCGTTTCACTTAATCCAGCAGGTCATCCACAAAATCAAGCAAGATAAAACCCAGGCAATTTTAGTTGTGCCCCTGTGGGACGACAAGCCTTGGTTTCAGGAATTACAGGACATTTGTGTAGACTACATCGAACTTCCCAGGAAGATTAAGCTGTATGCCAGGGACGACACAGGTCCCCTGCCACAGCGGTCCTGGAGTTCGCTTGCATTCCTGGTGGATGGAAAGCTTTCTGACTCTAATTCTGCTGATTCTGGTACAGATTCCTGTGTTGGGTCTGAATCTGAGGTTGAGCGTGGTACTGATGATGAATCTATTTTTTCTGATTTTTGTTCGTCAGATACCCAAGGTGATTCAACGTCCAATGGATCCGCCTCGTCTCCCTCTTCCCCAATACGGTCGACATCGAAAAGAATCTTCAGTGCACGGGCGAGGAAAAATCCCCAATCGCGCCGCAAATTCAGAGTTTTTTATGAAAAACCCCCTGTGGAAGCTTTCATGGATCCTTTCGAGGAGCTGGATCGCGAGGAAAATCTCTGGGATTTCGACACAAGACCCACCTATCTTCAAGAGGCAGTTGATACGGACCTGTTTAGGGACATCCGTAAGAAGATTCTTCCTGCCAAAGCCGAAGAAGTCGCCAAAGTTTTTTCGACAGTAATTCCTGGCGATCAGGTGGACACTGAATTGTGTTCCAAGTCAAGAGAAAGGATTTTTGAGGAACGGAAGGATACAACCCTTTCAGGAAAGTTGATCAAGGACCCCCCTGTCCGTGGGCAGTTCGGTGAAGCCTTCATCGAGCTTCGTGAAGGGTACAAGGCAAAAAAACAGCGCCCTTATGAAAATCATGGACACAAACATGAGATTCTCAGAAAAATCATTGAGAGAAATCTCAGGGAATTTGGTTGGCTTGAGGGTTGTATGACCAGCGAATGGTGCTGTTCACCCTTCACAGTCCCGAAGCCACCGCCTGCAGACCAGAACACCATTGATGGTTGGCGAATGGTTGTTGATTTTCGCAATCTCAACGCCGAAACCAAGGCGGATTCACACCCCCTGCCCCTCATTGAGGAGGAAATCGCCAAGAGGGCAAGAGGTCGTTTGTTCTCTGTGCTGGACGTCCGTCACGGCTTTCACCAAATGCCGTTGAGGAAGGACAGCAGACCTCTTACCTGTATGTGCACGCCATGTGGCCCAGTCCAGTGGACCGTCATGCCCATGGGATTGAAGAACGCCCCCTCATTTTTTCAAAGAATGATGGAGGATGTGCTGTTCACAACCCATCCTGAGCTTCGTGCCTTCGTGAGTGTGTACATAGATGACATAATCATCGCGACGGAGGGGGAGGGACTGACCGAAGCCGAGCTGGTGGCCCTACATGAGAAGCAGCTGAACCAAGTTTTGGATATTCTTGACGCCAATCAGCTGATTTGTGGGCCAAAGAAGGGAAAATTATTTTTAAAATCAGTCGAATTTTGTGGTTCTCTCCTAGAGAATGGCATTCGACGACCCAGTCCAGGGAAGCTCGTCGCTATTCAGAAGTGGAAGCGCCCTGAGACGATCACGGAGTTGAGAGGATTCCTGGGTTGTTGCAATTTTTACCACACTTTTGTGCCGAATTATGCCAAATTTGCTGCCCCCCTCACTGAATTATTGAAGGTAGGGAGAGATGCGGGCAAGGCAGGTTCAAAGGTTCGTGTCAAGTGGACTGACGAGTGCGAGGAGGCCTTCCATCACTTGAAGGCAGCCCTCTGCGAAGTCGCCACGTTGCATGTGCCCCAATTTGACCGACCCTTCTACATTAGAACCGACGCATCTAGGTACGCGATCGGAGCTGTCCTTGAACAGGTTGATGAAGCCACCAGCGATCATTACCCTCTTGCATTTTGGTCACGGAAGCTAGCCCCACGCCAAATGCAATGGTCGCCGCGTGAGCAAGAGACTTACGCCATCATCTGTGCTTTAAAAAAATACCAATCGTGGGTTGGCACCAATCGAGTCGAGGTCCTGACGGATCATCGATCTCTGGAGTATTGGGCCACTGAACACATTGATACTGTCGCGAGCCCAGCTGGTCGACGGGCCAGATGGCACGAATTTCTCTCTCTGTTTGACCTCCATGTGTCGTATTTGCCTGGTAAACATAACACGGTAGCGGATGCTCTGAGCCGATGGGCTTACCCCGCCTCAGAGGGGCTGCAAAGTACCAACATCCATGGTACGGAGCAGGACCGCCATGTAATCATCGAATGGGATCAGGAAGAAAAGAAACTCATTCGACGTGCATGCATGCAGTGCGCTGTTAAACAGCACGCATTGCCGTGTCACGACATCACGGCCATCACAGATCCGGCGCATGCTCACGAGATCTGCACCAAAACACTGAAAGTCGTGGAAAAAGTCACCGATCCCTCCTCAGGGAGTGTGAAACGGTTTGATTATACCCGACAAGTAAGTCGATTTCGGTTGATCGAGGGCATTAAGCGACGAGATCCGGCCAAAACTCCACCCCTGCCTAAGGATTCCCTGATCATCCGTGACTGGACGTCCGATTACCTGCAGGATCCCATGTTTAAAGAGGTCTTTGGAAATCTCAAATCCAAAGATGCTCACAGGGATGGGATTTTTGCAGAGTACTCGTTGGATGGGGGGAAGCTGTGGATGGAGGGTAAATTGTGTGTGCCAGACGCCCTAGCCCCCCGAGTGTTAAACTGGTGGCACAAATGGGAGTCCCCCCACGCACATGGCCGTCGACTGTGGTCGATGATTAAGCATAGGTTGTTTGGATCGAGGCTCTACACTCATTGAATGAAAGTAGCTGCCGGATGTGCCCAATGTGCTGTCTCGACGCCTCCCAGCGCGAAGAAGCACGGCCATCTGAGGCCTCATCCTATTCCGGAGCGTCTCTTTAACAGAGTCACCAGTGATTTCTTCTATCTCGGTGAACTCGATGACGAAGAGTGCCATTGGACTAACAAAAAAGTCAATGGTGTGCTCCTTATTCAGTGCCGTCATTCCGGCTACATTCAAGTGTTGCCTTGCAACATTGAGTCGATGACTGGCAAGGCTGCCGCCAAATGGTGCGCGCAGACCTGGATGGGAGGCTGGGACGTCCCATCCGAGGTGGTCACGGACTCAGGCAAAGAGTACACCTCCGAATGGTGGAGAGAATTGTGTGCTCGCCTTGGAATCCACCACCTCAGGTGTGAAATCCACTCGCATCGAGCGCTGCCTGGCGAAAGAGCCGGCCGCTCTGTTATAGATATGCTTCGTAAGGAGCTCGCGAGTGAGAAGGATTTCCACTGGCTTGAAGTTCTCTTCGCATTGCTTCGCCGTTACCACAACACGCCTTTGTATCATGGCCTTTCTCCAAATGAAATTGTCTTTGGACGAAAGAAGTGTTGGTGGAACATGCCGTTGAATAATCCTCGCCCCTGTAAGGATGCTTCGCTGTTTTTGGACGAAGTCCAACGAGCAGATAAATCTGTGTCGAAATTAATCGAGAAGCATCAATCTGACTGGCTTTGGGTTCAAAATCAAGGTCGAAAAAACCCCCACAATTTTGAAGTCGATGATCGAGTTTGGCTTCGAAAATCCGAAACCACCCTGGACGGAGATGACAAGCTTCTTCCCTTGTGGGAGGGGCCATTTGCTGTTACAGCGCGTCTTGGGGAGAACAGGTGGAGGATTCGTGTGGATGTCAGCAGGGAAATTGACGTTTCGGGCGATCGCCTCAAGAGAGAGATCCCCTCCCCCAAGGATCGAGTTAAACCCCTTTTTTGGACTGCAAAACACTTGTCCGATCGGGTAATCGAAGGGGGAAAGTACGAACTCAAGAGGATTGTTGAAGCAAGACGTGACGCCAAGGGCGAATGGGAATTTCTGTGTGAGTGGAGGGGCTTTGATTCCAGTCACAACAACTGGGAACCAGCCCAATCTTTTGTCCATGGATACACCAAGGGGTTCATTGACTTCCTGAAGAAGCACCCCGAAATTGGCGTACTCCTGACAGATTGTTTGTCGAAACCAGACAGACAAGTGGAGAGCGACGGAAAACGACCTGTGGTGAATCGAGATCCAGCCTTTTACGGCCCTCAGCAGCCACATTCCAGGGCTGATCCGTCGATCCCCCCTCCTGTGGTCAGGCCAGCCCAGGAGCCAAATGAGGACCAAGCTTCGAGTTCGGCCGCTGATTTGCAGCGCCCAAGCCGTACCAGGGCCCGACCAGACAGGTTGGTGGTCACCTGTATTCGTGCTTGGCCGAATTGAGAAGCCATCCTACCACATTCTGCTCAATCCACTGTTCATTCTTTCTGTTTATGTCATGATGTGGAGAACTGCGAATGTTTGATAATTTGACGTCAATCAACTTTTCTTTGGTCTCCGTTCGGCAGACAAGGCGTAGATACGCTGACGGAGTGTGCTGCCGTGTTCAGAAAAAACCAAACTCAGGCTTAATTCAGGCAGATTCGGGGTAATCTTGTCTCTGTTGGTCTGTGCATCTTTGGAATTTGGCTACTCGTGCAGATGGAAGCAAATGTACATAATCAAAACGCTGCGCAGCGACATTCACCCCTACAGGCAACCCCTGTAGTACTGGCTGCCCTAGAGGCGACGCCAGGAACTCAGATCGTACCTTCATTTGCTGTGATGCTAACGCCAAAGTCCAGATTCAGATCCAGGATCCTCAAATTTACCTCGAATTTCTCAGGTTTGTCCATCATTCTGCCACTGTTGTACGAAACCCAGACGTCAATTGTTCAGACAATCTTCATCTAGGAGCTTTAGGGACTTCGAACAGCAAACTCTGAAGTCCGTAAGCTTCGTTGTATTTTTGGCACACGCCAATGTGAGCTCAATTCGACCAGAAACTGTCGAGAATGGTGAATCCAAGTGTCTTGTGGGACTCCATCGAAGGATTGGCCTTGTCCAAGTCGATTGACACCACCGCCACTGTAAATTCGGTGTCTTTCAGTTATATACTGTCAGTAAAGTGCCTTCAGCGAACCTTCGGCGCGTTACATGCCAAGGATCCAGGGCCAGCATGTCCCATCATGATGCATCATCACATGATCCACATTTTGATAGAATCTGTTAGATGCTCGCGAACCAACGTGCCGGAAAGCACAATTGAGCTGAATAAACGACAATATATATTAACTTTAGTCTAAACGAAAGTGTTAGCAGTTTCAGATGTACACATTCCGCTTCATTTCACCTTCATCTCAGGGAATTTACTCATGTTAGGACAATTTAGATTGATTTCCTTGTCATCTCCCATCATTCCTCGAAGATCTGTTTAGATCTAAGTGAACGGAAACACATCTTTACCTTCGGTAGTTCACTTAGGGTCTGTAGACTACATGTGTATTTGTTTAACCTCTCTGTGATTGCTTAATCCCCTCAATCTCTGCTCAAATTCATTCTCATTTTTGCTGAATCTTGTGATCATCCACCGGATGCGCCAAATCTGAGCCACATGCTGTACTTTTCAGAACGAGAAAAGCGGGATAACACGATGTAGAGTTCGGCGAGGACACCGTAGCGTGCCCGCGACAGCGAAACTGTGCCAGAGCGCTGAGATGTCACTCCAATTCTTGATCCCCCCACTCAATCCATCAATAATCTACCTCATTCTCAACCAATGCATGGTTTGGTATCGATTCTCGATACGTTTACATGCTTTTTAGCCCATGACCTAATGTTTTACTGCACGGAGGACTGTTCGTCACTTCTCATTCCGTTTCATTTCAGGTTCATCCAGCCTGATTCAGTGTCAATTCAGCCCAAATCAGGTCAGATCAAGCAGATTTTGCCCCATCGAGGCTACATTTCTATGTTTTTCTGGGACTTACCCGCACTACGTTCTTCGTTGACGTAGCGACACACCCCAGTGTGTTTTTGGAGGGGGAGTGTAAGTGCGGCTAGCCCCATCTGCTCAGATTTTCAGACATTCTGCCCAGATTGGCTACATTTTGGTCATTTTCTTTGCTTCGGCGGAATTGCCGCCTCGCAGCTCAGTCACAGGATATTTCCTATATATTTCTGATATGCCGGAATTGATTCCGCGGTCCATTTCCCGTAAATCTGCCGCATTCCGCTATTTTAGCTGGAATCGCCATTTGCCGCTGGCGCGCGCTCGCGGGCCTGATCGGCCATACAATTTTACATAAATGGATTATTTAAATTCATTCGGACAGTTTTGGACACTCAGATGTATTTAGAATAATTCCCCTCAATTTTCTTCATAGACTGGGATTTTCTGCCGGACCACAATCAGCATGGATCTTGCTTCTGTTGTCGCTGCTCTCGCCTCCGTTGGTGTCCGAGTGTCCGGTTCTACCCCCAATAACAGCATCCAGGGAGACTCCTCGCGTGCCTGCCCCACTGGTCTTGCCGGCCCCGAGCCCTCCGGCACCCACAACGACCCAGGGCAGCACTTTCACTCTGGTGCATGATCAAGTTCATGGACTCATTGGGGCCATCAAATCACAAATATATTCAGATTTCAGATACACTTCATTGACCTAACCAAGGTCAATGAAGTGTCAGGACTACCAAATGTCACCAGAAAAGGGAACAAGAAATGACGTCAGACGATAATATTTACTCATTGGATGGTGGCACCAGAGGGGTCTCGATCGCCCGCAGACTGAACCAGCAGATCGGGTACATCCAGGCTGAGCTATTCGACGCAAACGGGTGTTTCAGCATAGAGAAAATAGGCACGGGTGCGTGGAGTATCCGATACAAGGAGAACGGAAACGTGATCTACGAGACAGACGACATCGACCAGTACCTCCAGGATGGACATCGCAGACCGATGTTCCTGAAAAACTGTGGTGGGTTCCTGAACATAACGTGCGCGCGCCGCGTCACCGAAAACTTCTGCGTGCATGCATTACTGAATAGCATGGGCATCGACAGGCATTCAACGGGAGTGAACATCGTGACATTGGTGTCCCTGATTTTTACACCTACGGGCCCCAGGGGCCCTCCGGGCGACAGCGTCGTCTCCCGACAGCGATCGGGCGACGATGAAGACACGGCCACACGAAAACGACCAAGACACCACAGCGACCACCACCACCACCACCACTGACCACACACGGCATGGGTGGCCAGTAGGGCTGATATCAAGCACCAGTGGAGCCGTATCATCCTGGACAAGCCGCATCAGCTACAGCAGGAAGGACCACACGCACATCATCCTGGGCAGCGGCAGGCAAGGACAGCAGGCGCTGAAGACAGGCACACACCGTGCATACCTGCTACACCCACCTGCCGCAAGGCAGGATTTGTCCACTGAGTAATTGTACCTGCTGTACTGTATTCCCAGGGAAAAACCCCAGAGAAATCGTGAAGCTACACATGAATTGGGAGCCGTTGGTGGTAGCCGTTGTACTGGTCCAAACCGCGCCACACAAACTGCAGTATTTTGCGGTTGGTTCTGCGTTCGGTGATTCTCACCTCCACAATTCGCCACTCAGGGTCTAGCAGTTCTATTAGTTTGCTTGTGTCATTGTTGTGCGTGTCAACCTCGATCGACACCCATTCGACACCAATATCACTTGGGTTCGTATTTTTGTTGAAAGCTTCCAGCACTTGCCACAACACCCTGTATGTGTACATCTGATTATCGGAAAGATCATCACCAGAATCATATTCGTCATCACAAGGCCATATATGTGCATGCCATCCACTGCCATCCGTAACGTGGGTTTCTAAATTTTCTTCATTATCGACATAAATGTGAAAGATTGGGCGTCTCCGCGGTATCGGTGTGTAGTGAGCCGCCGTGATTTCCATCTCCCCTCCCCTGCTTAAAATAAACTTTAGGAGCTTCATGATCAGATGCCATACTGATCTCCGATTTTCGCGCCGGATGGGATTCTCACCATCAGAAAAATAATGAAACAAGGCACTATCTGCCGTGGGATCTGATGGAAACATGATCAATGGTTCTTTTACTTAAAGCAGTAACTTGGTGCACGGGATATTTGTTGTGTAGACACGAAGAAAGCAGTTTTGTTATTCGCTTGGTGGTTACACAGGTGATAAAAAAGTATCGATGTCTTGGTGTTATCATTTGGCAACACTCATCGCCGTAGTGACAACAACAACAACAGTAATACACAACAGGTGTGTTTTCATTCACGGGTGGGGCCACACCAGACAAACCAATTACTGGGGGTCTGTGGCACATTGGGTAGAACCACTGTGTCGCAACAGTACATTTCTCTGGATGGATACCGTCAACAACGGACGGATGGACACCAGGCTTCACAATGCCGTGGCAAGCGCAGTACATGGACAGGGTAGCTGCCTTGTTTTCACACATTCCATGGGGGGGCTGGTGTTTGCCGAGGTAGTCAGACGCCACATCATTGACAATCCCCTCACGCGGTGGAGGGTTGCAGCTGGTACGCCGTGGTATGGGTCCCCGCTCGCGACGGCAGCGAGACGCATCTGTGAATCTGACAATGATCCACGACGTCTACTTCTGCGAGATGTTGGACAGTGTGACACACAGCACGGACAGGTACCCCGCGCATTGCTGCGGTTAACCGACACCACGTCGCTCAAAGTGTTGCGCGACTGGATGCTGTCCAATGGAACAACGGGACCGGATGTAACTCTATGTGGCAACAACCCATGGGGCTTCAGTGATTGGTTTGGGTTGCAGTACAGTGCGATAATGGACCTTTTTGGTGTGAACGATGAATTGACCACACAACACGACGGTGTTGTGCCACTTAAAGACTGTGCCTCAACATCATCATACAAGCAAGCAAACAAGCAATACAAGTTGAGTCGCAACCATGCAGATTTATCGTGTGGAACACACGACGACACAGTGTGTACATTATATGGCCTCATCGATTGATTTGGGAACTTTTGGCTGCGTACCTCCTTCTGTTGATGGCATGATCGTGGTACCGTTTACTGCTGACCCTCCCATTTCTCTAAAAAAATATGAACATGGGATGACCGGCACTACAATATAACGTTTCATACACATACACGTCAAGTTGATCTATTTAATAAGGGAAGACACCATGCGGGTGGTGCAGAGGCGATCTGTAGGCATATCACCCATCTATGCGTCAATTCTTGTGACGAAGGAAACCACCGCTCCCATAGTTTAGAGGTTAGAACGTTGGTCCTATGAGCCAAAGATACGGGATCAACACCCGTTGGGAGCATTCAGACCTTTGATTTTCATTTGACACTGTACGCATGCACGGTTCTCCTTGAATCGGAGTGCATCGCCAACCCTGTCAGTCAATTTCTTACTAACATAACCTAACCATGCTCTACGACAGCCACAGAAAGTGGACAGCAGATTTTGACATCCTGAAGGAAGTGGAAAGGCATCGCGACGCCTGGGGTGAACAGACATTGGCACGAAGAACGTCCGATGGGGCCGTCGCCAACCTAGGCAGGGTAGTCACACAATCGGGCATTTTTTTATGTATGTTTGCGTGGTTACAACCGTTCCTTTAATGGACAATACAACACCCTCCAAAGTGATGGTGGTAGTTCCTTCCTGACAACATATGCGTCGTGCACGGTGTGGTTGATAATATAATACCCGGGCAGGCGTCGCACAACTCTGTACCCCTGGTTTGCGTAGAATGCAAGTGCCGTGTCATTATCTGCCCTGCAGTGCAGATACACGTACTCACAATCCCTCGTTTCAAAATTTTGTTGAAGCTTTGACAATAATACGGAGCCCAATCGATGCCTGCGGTAGTCAGCATCCACACCCAGTGTGATGATGTAACCGTGGTATTTGTTCGGGCGAGATTTGCAAGGTCTGACCCTCACGGTTGCAACACCGACCATTTTGTCATTGTGAAAAGCCACAATGGAGATCACATCAATCGATAAAAGACTCTCATAAAACTCCGTGTTGCAATTGACAGGGAACAACCGCCGTTGTAATGCACGGAGCTCTGGAAGATCGTGGCGCGTCAGATTGCGGTATCGAAATGACATACCAGAATCAAAATGACCCATCCCTGTCAGTCAAAGACTCGTTTTTTTCTTAATCAGAACCACAGGAAAAGGGATTGTGGCGCCTCAGGAGCAGGGGACTAACAGAATCAACAACCATATGCATGCTCTATGACAGCCACAGAATGGACAGCAGAATTTGACAGATGGATGCGCAGCAGAACTGGGAACTGATGCTGACCACGGTGAAAAACCAATGCCATCATCAGAAAATTCAGAGAATGGATTTTCGCCAACAATTCTCAGACGCTCATATGGGGAAACGCATTCATTCATAATATTTGCATCCTGAAGGAAGTGGAAAAGCTCTGCACGGGCGCATTGTCTCAGTCTTCCGGGTCCATCCTCCTCAGAGAATATACATGTAGACTACAACAGTTGCTATCGCTTGTTTAGTATCTTGCAGCAGTTTGTTATACGGTTATGTCCGCTGGCGTTTAGGTTAATACGTAAGGGAAGTCCTGCAGGAGGCAACCGAGCGGCGACAACGGCTGGCATGCGTGCGGGCGCAGAAACTCCTCCCGGGTGGGGATGGGGTGCACGCAAAGGGCAGCGCGCGCCGCCTGCCACCGCCGCCACAGACCCTCCAGGCTGGACCTGCGCGCGTCGTCGTCCAACGACGGAAACACGTCGAAGATCGGCTCGAAGTCTCCCCGCCAGGCACTTGTACATGCACCGGTACGTGCACCTTATCGTCAGCGACCACGAAACCGGGATGGGACTCACCCTACGCAGGAACTACGGGTGAAGGTGTGGTGTTAGACGGCGGAAGAGGATTGTATTACACCCGGCTGGGTAAAGTACCTACGGGGTTCAATCTGGTTTGATGGGTCCCGTTTACATTCGGGACCGCTGTGCGATTTCCTTCCATTTGTTTGTGATTTCGTCAGATCAGTTTGTTTGCCACCTAAAACATGTACATATCCGAGTCTCCCCACCTTCTGTTTGCAGGCAGGGTCACTCAGGTTGTTAGGTCTCTATGTAGACACAACCACCCCTTATCGCCTGACCCATTGTGCCATCCTCACATCCGGAAGGGGGGCCGCAACCGGTGTTACATAATGAAAGTATCTTGGCTCACGACCAGCGATAGAGATACCAACATCGTACCGGGCCCAATAGTAATAAATCTGTAAACCATACACTTTGTTCATCCCGTTTGTCCCTTTGGAGCATGCTGCCACCATGTCAAAGGTGCATCTTGCTCGCCAATTGTATGCCCTTCCTCCTATGGTTCAATTTCTGAAAGATGCCAAAGGTGTTCCTATCCCTTGGGAATCTTTTACCCATTTTTCGGCTCCGTTGCTTGTTCGGCGACGGCAAGCTACCCCCTATTGTGGTGACGTTGTGATTTTGGGCCATGGTGTGCAAGGTGCAACTTTCTTTTTTAAGTGCCCCCCCGGCCCCGAGGAGCCACCATGTCCCTTGGCCCGGTTTCACCGTTGGTACCTCCCAAAGGCAAGTTTTGACGGCGGGACACGGTTTACGGTTGAGAAAGGTTCGTTGGTGTTCACGTTTGCCACGTGTGGTTACGTGTTGAGGCGGGACGAGGATGGGCCGGAATGGATGGAGTGGGCAGCCATGGGGCATGCCCTGCATGTGGCGCCCGCTAGTGTTGCGGAGGCGGTGGAGCACAACTGGGTGGTGCAGCGGCTGACGGCGACGGGCGGAATGGCGTACTCATGTGGGTGCATGGACCATTGTGATAATTATGGGGAGGTATGCATTTCTTGCGCATGTGGCACGTACGCACCGCGTGCGTGTTGCGCAAGTGCCTCGTACGCGTTACGTTTTTGGTGCGTAGTTGATTTGGGATTCCATTGAATTGCTTTGGGCAAGTATACTACGTCTTCAATGCACATTGCATTCAACATGGTGTTCTGGTGCAGTGATGTGCTTTGCAAGGGAGGGAGCTAAAAAAACCAAGGGCAGCTGGTGGTCTCATTTCAATGCCTGTCTTCAGCGCCTGTGTTTGTTGGTTGCCCCACTAGGTAGGTCTTTGGCAAGCATCTCCTCGTCGCGTCTTCAGCCGGAATCCACCTCCTTTGTGGGCCCCTGGTCATGCGGTTGGGGTCGCCTCACGCCCTCTCCTGCTCTTGTGTGTCCTCATCCTAAGGTGCAGACACAGTGCGTGTGCAAGGGTTCGAACCCAGGGTTCCGAAACGTAGGGAACATGCACATACCTCTAGACCAACCAGCTGCCATAGCACACAACACGTAGGCGGTGCGTACGAACTGCGTACGCACCAACAGATCAACGCGTACGCGTCCGTTATCTAACACGTACGCATTGCTGTTTCGACGCGTACGTGTTAAGTTACCAACGCGTACGCGTCGAAACACCAACACGTACGCGCCACGCACCCAACGCGTACGCGTTGCACTTCCAACACGCACGCGTCAGAGGACAATCTGAAAGCAAGGTTTTGGGAAATTCAGTATGGTTTTTGGGACACTCTGCAGAGGGAGAAGGCGACCTACGGTCGGCAATGTTTGCAGTGGCACCCAGTGGTGTAGGGGAAGTGCAAAGAGGGGTTGGGTTTGGTAAGGTGATACCCCACACATGAATTTTGCATGAAAAATGACAAATTTCCAACAAACAAAAAACCAACGCGTACGTGTTGAGATTTCAACACGTACGCGTCTATGTGAACAGATCTTAGCAGTTACATTGTTTGTTGTGGTTATGTTGGTTCGGGATTGGATTAGGAATATTTTGTATTGAAAGTGTTTTATCAAACAATCAATTGAGATATAGATTTATGTAAATTTTTGCTCGTGTGCAACCCTCCCAAAAATTCTATAGTTTTATGAGCCCATTTTCCAAACTTTGTTTTAAGTTATCTTAGTGATAGTTTCCATTTAGTTTTCCTTTTCTTTGATTAGTTGAAACATAATCATCTTGGCGATTTTAGGATGAATAGAAACATATATCGAAAGGAGTTGAACCCCATTTTATCCTTCTCCTAGAAGCCTTTCTTTAGCCTTGTAAATTTTGTGAGAAAGTACATCCACAACATGGATGAAAGAGGCTTTTTTGAAACAGTATGGTGTGCAATGTAACTTAGGCGAGGTCGAAAACATATGGCAAGGAAAAGGGGCTGGCAAAGACAACACGCCACATCACTACTGTGTTGCTTTGCTTCTGGGACTAAGACCACCTTGTGTTTGTTGTAGCATAACCAAAAAGTGAAAGGAGAATGGTTTCGGAAAAAAAGGCCTATGCAAAATCAAAGGCAACCCCGATGGTTGGTCTTCAGGAGACATCTTCTTGGAGTGGGTCAAGCAAGTCTGCATCGTTGAAGTCGAACCACTGCAGGAAGCCCACAAATGTGTCATTTTGCTGCTTGATGGCAGTCAGAAACATTGTTTTTGGGCAACAGTGAAGGAGTTAAAAGCTCCAGGGGTAGAGTCGATTGTGTTCTCCTCAAATGCAACAGATGCGATACAACCGCTAGATAAAGTGGTACTTCCTCTATGAAAAAATAGCTTCCGCAAGCATGAAGGGAAGAGGAAAACACTTTATAACCACCGTGCCCAAACCCTAGCCGATTTTGTGTTTTTGTAGACGACGGCTTTTTACCAACGTGTGATTGCGAAAAAATATTTTGTCAGTTTTTGCCTGTTGTGGTATGTACCTATTCAGTCAAGACAAATTTTTGGTGCATTGTGCACCTGAAAGAATCCACCCTAATGCACCTAAAGCAGCTGCATGTACCTCCGTTCTGTTCAGCCTTGGCTCTATTCTGTCAAGGCCTTGCTCTTTGATGTCCAGCTCCAGTCCTTCTGCCCCATGTAAACACTGCTGCGGGGGAACCATAAATAAGCAAACCAAAGACAACCCTTGCAGCCTTCCGTTAGGTGGTTTCGTTACTGAGCAGGACTTCATCGACAGAGCAAAGGCACATGCAGCTACAAAGGTTGCAAAAAGGGCTTACAAAGAGCTGCCCGGCGCAAACGTTGAGCCACTAAAGAGGGGTTGAAGGGCCAGGCAGGGAGCTGCACTGAAAAACATCTCAGACCAGCCCCGAAGGGTGCTGCAACACGGGCACCAAAGAGAAGAAAGGCCATCATTTGCTGTGTCGGAACTTGCAGTGCCCTGTCCACAGAACCAATCATCCTCTGACGACGCGGAGGCCACTCATGCCTTTGATTTGTATGTTTCGTACAATAGTTGCATTTGGGCATTCTAATACCAACGCCGCAATGAAGTGTTCTGCGGCACACATTTTTGGGTCAAAATGATGGTATACATGTGGTGTGCCGGTCGAAACAGATCGAAAAACCTTGTGTGATGTATCAAAATGAAATGTAAGAGTGGAGTGTCCAATTTTTTTGGAAGTGTCGGAGAGTTAAGAAACAATATGGCAGAACTTTCCCAAATTTGCAACCATAAAAAAAGCTGTATGAAGCTGTAAGAATTGGCTATTTCGGTAGACGACGAAACCCTTTCTACAAGAAAAAAACGGTTTCGCTCAATATACGTGTTTTCTAAAAAGAGATAGAGACTCAAAAAAGCCTTGAGCTAAAACTAAAGCGGCAAGTGAGCTTAGCATAGGCCAAAATAGGGGCAAATACAACCTTAGATACCCAACTTGGGTCAATTATGGATCCCACCATGTCTGTATCAAGAATTTATTCAACTTGGTAATCAAGTGTCGTTATGAACAAGCAAATCAACCTTATAAAGTACAACTATGCAAAGGCATGCAAGATGCAGACATGTTCAAATGGCAAATGCCACACCCGGATATATCCCCAGGACGGTGCCCACACATTTGGCAACAAACACCGTCATCATTTTCCTCCTCTACAACGGTTGCCTGCTCCTGTGCCCATGACATACAGACTCTGGCACATGAGGGCAAGGTCCATAGGGTTGAGACCTATTCAAGTAGCAAGTGTCAAACTCAGATATATACCCAGGGCGGTGGCCACACAATTGGCAACAGACACCGTCATCATTTTGCTCCTCTACAACGGTTGCCTCCTCCTGTGCCCATAGAGACTCTGGCACATGAGGGCAAGGTCCATAGGGTTGATACCTAGTTTGTCTGCGAATGAAAAGCTAAGTAAAGTGGAGCAAAATACACACATTGCCATGCAGCTCCGTTGCACAGCGTGTCCAGACATTGCGGACAATCCTCCATTGCCACAACCGTGCAAAAAGGTGCTCCACCCTTGCACGATAATAACATGGACATCATTATACTCTTGTTGGCTGTCAAGGTTTTCCTACCAATATAACGTACAGCGTTGTGCAAGCGGCCCTTGTAGGCGCCTTCATGCGCACCGATTTCAAAATTAAGCAGCTGTCCATGTGTTCGCCAAAGACCACGTTGATCCCAAATCGCAACATCGGCGGAGGTTCTAGGCAGAAAGTCACATATCCATACTATACAATTCAAATATGCCACATCCTAAATGCTTAAAAATCCAAAAAAAACCCTGGTACGGAACCAAAAACTTGTGAAAAGGGGCTGAAACTAGGGTTTGAGTATTTGCTGACATCCAAAACTTGGCACTGCGTGTTCCCTGCATCCGGTGTTTGGTGAAATAGAACTGCATATGAGACGTGATGACACACCACCGAGTACGACCAACGAGGCCGCGACATCGTGACATTGTGCACACCTGCCACACTTCATGGTAGTTCACAGTTATGGACATTTTCAGTATTACTTCATCCTGCTCAAGCTTTTGCTGGGCATGTGTTGAGCACGTGTCGAGATGGCACTTCCATATGTCACGTTCAGATGGCCTTACCTGTGGTCAGTCAGTGTCAGTCGGGTGAGCAGGGTTGCGGTTAGTCAGGTAGGGCCAATTTGGGAACTTCATACCGCTTCCTCCAGCAGCTCCAACAGCTCCACAACTTTTCAATCCCTCTTGTTCAACTCTGATTGAATCTGCCTGATCCTTTCGGTTGCGATTTTCAACGGCGGAACGTTGGATCAATTGAATTAATGCACATGGAATGTCGACAGCAACATCACAAAAACAACACGTGACAGGCATCCTCTTCTGTTGGTGTTTCTCTGCTAACTCGTGTCAACTTGACTTTCCGTGCTTGTGTCTATGGCATCCCATGCCGATTTGTTCGGTGATTGGCCAAAGTACAAACCATTGGATTGATGTGGTATGCCTCTTGACGCACCGTGCGCGCGCAATACGGATGCACGTGCAGGGCCACTAGTAGTTTCCTATGGACGGTAGTATTGATTCTAGCGTTTTTGCAGTTGATGTGCAGCACAACTGTGGAAGGGTGCAAAATTGGCAGGCCTCCTAAGGTGATATTGCCATTGTGGTTAGCGCACAATCTCATGAAACAAGGACATGGGAAGGTTTTGGTTGTGTGTTTTCTTGTTCCTTTGTTAGGGATACTTCAATAACCAACACCAGAGGCCCCAAGGGACAAATGAATGAAAGCAGAGAAAAATGGATTCACTGGACAAACTGAAGGATGATCCAATTTTTTTTGTTGCTCATTCATCATCATCAACCCTTTTCTCAATATTCTCATACCTTCGTCATGTCATGTCATTGAAAGATGCCACAATCTGAGTGTGGGATGGTTGAAAGAACAATAGCGAACGACGAACATTACACTCGACATACTCATATGCGGTAACCCTGGGATTCCAGCGTCCGGAATCTGGACAATATATACAGCGCCGGGTACAAGCTGTAGTCCATCCACGGTAGATGACTGACCTCACCCTGAATATTGCAGATATCCATCACAACTGACGCTGACGTTTCACCACGGTGTCTACCCTACACATAAGGACGACACGTTGGGGGCATGTAACATATATGGGGCATATATCCATGACACACTATACACAACATACGTGTTCTGGTCCGTGCTCGACAATGTGGTATGCCTCTTGACGCACCGTGCGCGCGCAATACGGATGCACGTGCAGGGCCACTAGTAGTTTCCTATGGACGGTAGTATTGATTCTAGCGTTTTTGCAGTTGATGTGCAGCACAACTGTGGAAGGGTGCAAAATTGGCAGGCCTCCTAAGGTGATATTGCCATTGTGGTTAGCGCACAATCTCATGAAACAAGGACATGGGAAGGTTTTGGTTGTGTGTTTTCTTGTTCCTTTGTTAGGGATACTTCAATAACCAACACCAGAGGCCCCAAGGGACAAATGAATGAAAGCAGAGAAAAATGGATTCGCTGGACAAACTGATGGATGATCCAATTTTTTTTTGTTTGTCATTCATCACCACCAACCATCTTAACACTCAATCCTATACCCGTGTCATGTCATGTCCCGGTTGAGCAGTGCCACAATCTAAATGTGGGAGGGTTGAAGGAGAATATCAATTGACTGTGCCATGCAGCATTCAAGACACAGAACAAAGAGTTTGGATTAATTTTGGTGTGTCTTGTTCAATGTTTCTGATTTCTCATTTACGGGGAAAGGGGGGGGATAGTTGGTTACTAATTGGTTGTGCACATGCGCTATGCACGTAGTGCAAGTGAAGTCGATTTGTTATCTATCAGCTGAGGAAGCCTTGTCCACACGGTTGTAGTGGGTGGGGTCTGTGCGCCTTGTTGAATTTTCCTGATTTTTCATTCATGAGGAAAGGGGGAGATAGTTGTCTAATAATCCGTTGTGAACATACCCTATCCACATTGTGCAAGTGAAGACAATTTTGGTATCCATCTGATGAGTAAGTTTTGTGCATGCAGTTGTGGGGTTTGGTGGTCTCTACTAGGACCACTAGGGTTACGCGGCCACGTTCCTTTGCCTTGCAACATGTTCAAGACAATTTTTTTCAACAGAGTGGCAGCCTAACCGCACACTAGTGGCCCCACAACAGGCACCCAGGTCAGGAATTAAACTAAAATCGGGTTGATACGATAGATTTTGTACCAAAGGCTAGAATTTTTCATGCTGTATTCAGTTCTGCTAGATTTCTAAGGTCTAGATGTACAATTTCATGATACTCCATCTGTCTCTGTATCCGCCATCTCAATCTGTGCTGAGGGTGGACACAGGCTGGGCTTCTATAGGCCAGCTGTTGAAGAAACATGCGCCAAACGTAGAGAGATCCTTTCCCCCTAAACGGTCTCGCACAGTGGGCTGTTGATGGTGGATAGTTCAGGGGGCTGTTCAGAGCACGTCTGCGCTTCAGCCAACAGCCATGAGCGATAGTCGCGCGACTTTTGCACGTGTGAAGCACACCCTGGTGGAATTTTGAGCACGTCCTTCATCAACCTTCTTCGATAACAACATGCGCATTATTTGGAGTTGCCATGACTTGCTTATCTGCTCTCTCCTGCAAGTTTGTTGGAATATGAAACACGGATGATCTGGGTTCTGAGTAGAAACCGTGCCTTCTATTGTGTATTGCTGCGGGAGTTTCGAACTGGACCATCGTCAATCCTTCACCTCTGATTTGCCTCATTGCCACTGCCTTGCTGCCTGACCCCGGTGTGAGCTGTAGCGTAGCATATGACAAGCCAGGATAGTATTTGTCACCTTCAACTGTGACTGGCCTTGTCCCACCTTTGAACCGTGGGTCGGAGTGTGCTTGTGCTCAAGCCCCATCGGTATCTACTGGCAAGACCGGTTTTGTGTATGGTGAAGGGGTGACGGCGGCGTGTTGTTGCGATCAGTCAATGGCACTTTTTTTCTCACAGTGTTGTGTACACACAGCCGTCAATGCTTCCAAGCAATCAACTTGCAGCGCCCCTTTGGCCAAAGCAGCAATTCATTCGGTCTTTTTGGATTGTTTTCAAGAAGAAACAATAGGCCAGGTTTGGGTTCCACGGCTGATCTATCGAACGATGTGACGGTACTGTGGTGCTTGGCATGTGGAAAGCCTGTGGCACACCAAACAAAGAGTTTTGTGGCATCTCATCTGACCAGACAGTGCCACATCGCAGGCAAGACCCACATAGCCAAGCAGCAAGCGAAAAAGGAGGCTGTAGCAAAGCAGAAGGATGAAGAGGTGGTTGCCATGCAGCGCGTGTCCACTTTGCGGCAGCCTACACTGGGACATGTAGTGAGCTGTCATGCTGAGAGGTTTGCGGTGCAGGATGATCTGGTTTTTACCATGCTTGCATCCGGCATCCTTGTTGAGAAGCTTGACCACCCCATCATGAGGGCATTTTTGCGGAAGTACACTAGTATCAGTGGTTGCCTTTCACAGTTGGGAAGTGAGTTTCCCAAGCACAATTGTTCTCACCTACAGGATGCCCACCAGAAGGTCATCGGTGACAAGCTGAGGGGGCAAACGCGGCCATCAGGAACCCTCATTCGTTTGAGCTTTGTGACAGATCACACCACCTGTCTAATCTAGTGCCTGAACTTTGCACAAGGTGAGGGCCCTACTGCATGCTACATGTATGACAAACTGATGGATGTTGTCCAGGATTGGAAGGACACGCTGCAACAAGCAAAATTGTCTCCAAGGATTGAGGACAGTTTAAAGGTCCTGAAAAATGGGGACAATCTGCGCACCCGCTTGCTTTCTATTGGCACCAGATTTGCATCGCTTGCAGGTCCATGTTTGAAGTCCGGCAATGTTTTGAGCGGATTCCTGTGTGCATTTGTCTTCTTGAGGCAGGCGTTGTTTTGTGCATTAAAAAAGAAATTTCCCATCAGTGTGTTTGGGGCCTGGGACCAAGATCCTGGTCACTGGGAAGCTGTGTTGCTGAAAAACCACATGCAATGCAGCAGGTAGTTCTGTTCGGGTCATCGCTTTTTTTCGCCGCATTTTTCCGCATTTTTTTTCGCACTTTTCCGCATTTTTTCATTTCCGTTTCACCGCTCCCCCCCCCCCCGCGGTACATGGGACATGAGCAGTGTAACCCCCCAGCTCAGCAGCTGAAACATGGACCCAAATGAGTTGTCGATGTGCAACTGCTGGCCTGTCTTTTGAACACATCCTTGGCTGCCTTTCGCTAGTGCACGCACGCACGATACTCTGCGACTTACTTGTTAACTTGACCGAGATCGTAGTGCGAATGAAGTAGTAATAAACGAGATCAGAACAGTTCTCAGGGATAGTGTCTTTGAGTAAGTGTGAGGATGTTATCCCTTGATTCTACTGCACTTGCAAAGGAAAGCCCTTGTCAAGGAACATTGTGTTGCAACGGACTGCTTATTGTTTCACATGATTGTGTTTTCTCATTCAGATATATGGCTTATTATCAGCATCAACAGCCCTTTAACCCTAACCACCACTCGGCGCCGTATGGCCGAGGCGGTTACCAACAAGGGTTTGCGCAACCACAGCAGCAGGGATACTACGCTCCTGGGCAGCAGTTCGCACAGCCATACCACGGGCAGCACACGGGGCCAGTGTACTACCAAGGACAACGTGACCTGGAGTCGGGGTATGGGAAGCAATACCAGCAGCCCCAGTACGCCAACCATCCCAACCTCCGGAACGCCTTTTTGCGGAAAGTGTACACAATTCTTTGCCTGCAGCTGGCCCTCACGGTGGGCGTGGCTAGTTTATGTTCTTGGCACCAGGCCACACAGGCACTGCTTCTCACCAATTTGCAGGGTTTTATGTGGGGTTCGTTGATTGGCTCTATCGCTATCCTAGTTGCACTTAGCTGCGGAGGACTCCAGCACTCACATCCTATCAACGCAATCCTCCTCTTCCTGTTTACTTTATGCGAGTCTGTGGTCGTCGGAGTCGTATGCACTATGTACCAGTACATGGGGATGGCAGACCTGGTGGTGGGTGCTGCCGGCATCACACTGACCATCTTCGTAGGCCTGACGATTTATGTTCACCTCTCAAAGAAGGATTTCTCTTTCATGGGGGGCTTCTTGATGGTGGGCGTCATGGTGATGATCGGGTGGGGCCTACTCAACATGATCTTTGGCTGGAGGCAGTCATTCATTTACTCAGCGCTCGGCGCGCTGCTCTTCTGTGGTTTTATCCTGTTTGACACTTCCCAGATCATGCTGAAGTACGGTGTGGACGACTACATTCCTGCTTGCATAAGTTTGTATCTCGATGTCATCAACCTGTTCTTCCACATCCTGCGATTATTGGCCCGGAGTCAAGACCGGTAGGCAGACCAATGCACACAGGTTCCTTGGCCTGTGATGATATATTCTGGTTGGGATAGTGTTGTGCTCCAACGTGTTAATAAGATAGACGAAGAGACAATTTGACGAGGGGGCAGAAGTCTGCTTGTGCAGCCCAAGAAGAATCCTGGAATCACATGTCCAACAATCCTTCGTTTTAGCGGCCTTGGCGTTGCAGAGGCCAAATCAATGAAATTTTTATTGGCGTCATTTGGTTATCGGACAATCGTCCAAATCCACATGCTTCTGACGCACATCTGTCGGCATTTGGCAAAATGCCGAGCATACCCTTTGCATGGCGCATGGAGAGTGTTGCAGAGTGCTGCAGCCTGGGGCAAAGGTCACCGCCCTGCAATTTCATGTGTGCTGTGCAAGTGACCTAGTACGATTTTGTTCTGCTTGTCCCTTTGTTAATTGTGAAGTTTGCTTCTCCAAATACTCGATTCTGCCACCCCAGCCCCTTGTTCCACACGGGAATGCTTGTGCGTGAAGAACCTCACTGCTGAGCGTGGACCTTTTATTGGCCATTCATCTTGTGGCCACTTCTTCCACTGGCACCTTGTGAGCACACAAACAAGGCGCACCTGCAGAGATGGTTCAGAGCAAATATTGAAGTCAACATTTAATGTCAGCAGGTCTTAATATGAAACTTGGGCATCAGGGTTACAATTAGGTCACAGAGGTGTTACAAAATGCCTGCCATAATTCCATGTGTTTGCACAAAACCCAGGCGTTACACGCCACAAAGCAACCAAACTGTTTCTTGGGGTGCACTATTCGCAAGGTTGCCAGGAGTGCTGTGTGCGCGCGCAACGTTTTTTCATGTTTTTTCTTGCATTAGGGTCCGTGACCCCTGTTTCGTTGCCTGCCCCCGCTCTATGACACATTTTTACGGCTGAAGCGCCGTAAAATGTTTACCTATGCAGGCACAAACAACGCGGCAGCGGTAGGCAATTCCAAGACTTGAAACGGGTATGCTTGTGTGTGTGTGTGTGTGCGTGGGTTAATGGCACAGGAAATGTAAAAAGTCGGTGCCGGGCATCAGGCACTGTTGAATTGTGACCTACAGCTACATGCGTGGCGTGAGCATTGTCCTAAAGGACTGTGCAAGTATGTCAGTTGTTTACTGCTACTATCGTTGTCGTTTACGGCGCTTCAGCCGTAAAATTTTTACGGCGCCATTGCCGTAGATATTTTACGGCTGAAGCGCCGTAAAATGTGTTTATCGTCATTTTCCCGTCTCCACTGGATTCTAGATCGGCGTCCGGATGCTGTGTGTCACCAGGGGGCCCAGAAGGGGACGCCTGTTCGGTGTGACTGTCAAGGGACGCCGCGTCCAGTGTTGTACCAAAGTTTGAGGCCCTTCCGTCACCAGCAATACTATTTTCTTCGGTCCGAGGTTGTTCTTCTGCTGCTGCCGGCGGGGCTCGTTTGCCACCACGTGGTGCCATTTTGTGCTAGTTTTGTGTCTACAACAAGGTGGAGGGTGCAATTTCACCCTAGGTGTACCAAGTTGCAGCACCTCTGTAACCCCTTCTGGTAGGTTGCAGTGCACACCCTATGCGGGGAAAGAAACAGGCATGCATGGTGGTTTGCAGCCTGTCTAGCACTCGTGGCCACACTCGCATCTACACAGCGTGGCATACTGCCAGTGAACAAACCCCTGTTTCAAGGTCGTGGGAACACAGTGCAACTACAAACGGTGGTATTATCCTACAAAATAGTGCATACCTGTAACAAATAGAAATTGGCAAGAATGCACACAGCTGAAATGCGACACGAACAAGGCCGCAATTGTCTGTGTTCCATGTTGGTGAGCCAAGATGGTATCTGGCGCCAGTGTCAAACCGCCAGTAACTGCCAGGTTAGTGTGTGTTGTAAATGCGAATGAAACACATTTCATGTCCCCAGATGGGGTTATGGCATACCACCTGAAAAATGGGTTTTTCGACTGTCTAATGGTAACCGATTATACCCTTCTACAGGTGTCCGTGACACATTTGCATTGTTGCCACTACGGACGCCAATGCCTGATGATGGGCTGAAAGACAAAACACCGGGCTATGACCAGATTTACGGCGCTTCAGCTGTAAATTTTACGGCGGAGGCGCCGTAAAACAGCGACGGACGACAAGCGCTACCACTCTAAGTGGTGCTGGTTGGATACTGCAAAACCCCTGTAAGCACAGGGCTCTGCACATCAATGCTTAGCAAGGGTCTTTGTCACCCCCTTTTCACGTATGTATTTTCTGTTGCATTGTGACATACCTTGGGGCATGTTTCTTTTGCGGTGCATTTTTTTACGGCGCCGGTGCCGTAAGTTTTCCCAAACAAGGGAATCTGCTGCAAACCCCCATGTTTGAACGATGTGCTCGCGTTTTCGTACTTTTTTTTTGAGATTTACGGCGCCTGCATTTTGGGGGGGACTCCCGGCAACCTTGCAAATAGTGCACCCCAAGTGTTTGGTCCACCCCTCAGTACAACAACAGACGAGCATTATTAGAGTCGTCTGAGACACCCAACGAGAGCAGAAAAGCAGAAAAGGAAAAGGATGAAGATGCATAAATACACACTGAACACAAGCATGTTCACAGTTTGCTGCATTTTCTGTTGTAAATGCTTTTGGAACAGATTATCAGCGCATGGCCTTTGGAAGATTTACCCTTTCTAAGTACAAGGAATACAAAACAAATACTGCTGAGGAACTCCACTGCTGTGGACAGCAATTTACAGCCGACCAAAGTCCATCTTCTGGTGAACGCATGGATGACATGATCGGCTCCTAACCAAATGTGCAAAGCATCGCACCTGATTACCACCAGGGAACTACACTGTGCAGCCAGTATAGAAGGGAAGTTCAAGGAAAGATGGTTCATTCACAGAAAGTTTGCTCATGAGCATACTTGACATTGCATACTTGGTGATGTGCCAATGGTGCAGATCCGATTGGGATTGGTTTAAATCTGAGAAAGGCTAACTATTAACCGGGTACCAAACTTGCGTGTGCAATATCTTGGCATGAGAGGGCGGTCAAAGAAGCCTAAAATCGTGCATGTACAACATCTTGGCTGTGGTGGCAAAAACAAGGTAGTAGGACATGCATTCGATAGTGCAGCAGTAGGTAGCTAGCAGTAGGTAGCTAGCGGTTGGTACCTCAATTTCCCACACGGCTTTACAAAGGGGGGTCTAGGAGCCCATCCAAGCACATTTAGCAAAGGAAAGCCGCCACACCTGGCAGCCCGAAGGCTCTCGGGCCTTGCAAGGGTTGCGGGTTTGCCGGCTTGGGCACCCTTCATCCACCAAAACAAGGGGGGTGCCGTCACCGTCAAACCAAAATAGACATTTTTTTGGACGTGTTCCTGAGGTATGTTTTGCTTTGGGGTGATTTGCACTTGTGCTGCATTTTTTTGAGTGTTTGAGTACCCAATATTGCTTTTTGATTGGATATTGTTGTTTCCAACAGCTATGGTGGGTCACAGAAGGATGACCAAGAAAACCGGGGCAAACACGGTGAGGGAACCACAAAATCCATCCAAATGTGCCCGCGAAAGTGACAACACCACTGCACTGTAGTGTTATGGTGGCTCATCTTGCATGATGCATTGATTCCATGCACTCTTCTTTACCATGATGGTGGCTTCGCTCCTAGGTTAGACCCCCTTTTGTAGAGCCGCGGGTGAGCCCCAAAGGCCCCATGGGCCCGCTCACATGAACTAGCACATTGTGTGTCAAGGCTTCCCCATTACGGAAAGAAGCAGGGGGAGAGAGAGAGAGCATTGAAAGGCAGCTAAGGGTACCAAAAACTTGCATGTCTAACATCTTGGCATGATATGGTGGTCAAAGGAGCCCAAACACTTGCATGTACAACATCTTGGCGTTGGAAGGCAATAAAAAAAGACCAGTAAACTTGCATGTACAACATCTTAGGTTGCAGTTGGTACCATCCACATTTTCCCACGGTCGGTTCTTTGCAGTGGTGTCCAACGTTGGCGTCCACACCCATAAACATGGGTGTCAACAGGTGTCCACAAGTGTCTACCTACTTGTCAACTTGGGTGGCCAGCGGTGTGAACTATTTTAACTACAATGGCAGATGGCAGTTGGTGCTAGCAATCCACATTTTGGCCTCCGGGGCTTCTGCACCCGATAAATGCATGTACATACCTAGGAGTGCTATGCGGAGTGGAGGGTATTCCAAGGTGTGTCGAGGGACCATGCAATGTACCAAGGCCGGAGCCATACATGGATGGACAAAGCCACTCCCTTGGCAGCGGTAAGCAGTTGGTGCCAGCAACCCTTTCTTCCACACGGTCACTCGCTCTTGGTCATGCCACCTTTAAACATCGCGTTGGGGTGTTTGGTTCCCTAAGTGGTGGACGACCAATTGCACACGGCCATGGGGCTACGGCCTCATGGGTTGTCATGGAAGTGGGGTATTTACAGTCCGTCAAATCCAGGACGAAGGAATGCCCTCACAGCAAGGCCATTTGAGGGCATCATGGTCTGCATATATTGACATGGGCCTTTTTGTCTGTTTCTATTGAACTCCAAGAAGGATCAACCACAAACAAAAAGCTCATCCAAGAGAGTTGGGGAGCCCGTTCATGAAATCACCGTGACAAACCTCAACCGCTGCTTTCTTGCATTTGGGGGTGGCATGAAGGGCCATTTTGCCCCACCCTACAGGCACATATCTCAACTTGCCCTTTGACTGGCCCTTTCACGGTCACCAGCCTTGGAGCGAAGCCACCATCATGGTAAAGAAGAGTGCATGGAATCAATGCACTATGCGAGATGATCCACCATGGTGCGGGTGCTATGGTGTAGCGGTGTTAACATTTTCGTTGGCACAATTGGACTGATTTTGTAGTTCCCTCACCGTGTTTGCCCCGGTTTTCTTGGTCATCCTTCTGTGACCCACCCTAGTTGATGGAAACAACAATATCCAATCAAAAAGCAATATTGGGTACTCAAACACTCAAAAAAATGCAGCACAAGCGCAAATCACCCAAAAAGCAAACATACCTCACGAACACGTCAAAAATAATATCTATTTTGGTTTGACGGTGACGGCACCCCCCTTGTGTTGGTGGACGAGGGGCCCCCGAGCCGGCAAACCCGCAACCCTTGCAAGGCCCGAGAGCCTTCGGGCTGCCAGGTGTGGCGGCTTTCCTTTGCTTGATGTGCTTGGATGGGCGCCTAGGCCTCCACTTGTAGAGCCACAGGTGAGCCCCAAAGGCCACGTGGGCCCCCTCACACGAACTAGCACATTGCGTGCAAAGGCTTCCCCGTTGCAGAAAGTGGGAGGGAGGGAGAGAGAGCATTGAAAGGCAGCCAACGGTACCAAAAACTTGCATGTATAACATCCCGGCATGAAAGGGAGGTCAACGGAGCCGAAAAACTTGCATGTACAACATCTTAGTGCCGCGGTAGGTAGTAGTTGGTACCATCCACATTTTCCCACGGTCGGTTCTTTGCAGTGGTGTCCAACGTGGGCGTCCACACCCATAAACATGGATGTCAACATGTGTCCACAGGTGTCTACCTACTTGTCAACTTGGGTGGCCAGCGGGTGTCAACATGGGTGTGAACTATTTTAGCTACAATGGCAGATGGCAGTTGGTGCTAGCAATCCACATTTTGGCCTCCGGGGCTTCTGCACCCGATAAATGCATGTACACACCTAGGAGTGCTATGTGGAGGGGAGGGTATTCCAAGGTGTGTCGAGGGACCATGCAATGTACCAAGGCCGGAGCCATGCATGGACGGCCAAGGTGCTACAACCCCATGGGTTGTTTACAACGGGGTATTTACAATGCGTCAAATCCAGGACACACGAATACCCTCATAGCCAAGCCACTTAAGGGCATCATTGTCCGCATGTATTGGGCTGGACATTTCGGCCTATTTCTATTAAAATGTCTGGACACTTCAAGAAGGATCAACCACAAACAAAAAGCTCATCCAAGACAGTTGGGGAGCCCGTTCATGACATCACCGTGACAAAGCCCCAACTAACCCCGCGAACTTCATGACTTTGGTGGTGGCATGAAGGGCCATTTTGCCCCACCCTACAGGCACATATCTCAACTTGCCCTTTGACTGGTCCTTTCACGGTCACCAGCCTCGGAGCGAAGCCACCATCATGGTAAAGAAGAGTGCATGGAATCAATGCACTATGCGAGATGAGCCACCACCATGGTGCGGGTGCTATGGTGTAGCGGTGTTAACATTTTCGTTGGCACAATTGGACTGATTTTGTAGTTCCCTCACCGTGTTTGCCCCGGTTTTCTTGGTCATCCTTCTGTGACCCACCCTAGTTGATGGAAACAACAATATCCAATCAAAAAGCAATATTGGGTACTCAAACACTCAAAAAAAATGCAGCACAAGCGCAAATCACCCAAAAGCAAAACATAATGCCCCTTCATTATGGGAGACTTAATCTTCGTACACTGTGGGTACCCCCCCCCCCCCATCCTCTTTCCTGCTCCCGACTCCCTCCCTAATTTCCATTAAACGGACGATTGATGTTAAACTAAGCGGGACGTAGAGAGCGTCACTTTAGAAGCTTTTCTATTTTTTCTTCGTTAAACAACGCCATCTCCAAGGTGGGGCTCCAACGTAACCAACAGGTTCCCTCCCCCTCACCCCATCCAGGGTTCATCCTAGGCCACCCAATGTGCCCCTTTTGCGCTTGTTCACACACCAAGGATCAACACCGCCTTCAACATCAAGACTGGGACCCACACAAGTCTCTCTGGCCATGGAACCGAGCATGAGAGCCGGGGGCCGTGGTTCGGAGGTGTGCACAACCGGGGGGGGGGGGGGTGGAAAGAATTTTTTTCGTACCCACCCCCCCCCTCCTCCAGGGGTGCCCCCCGGAAAAAAAAACTAGCACCCCCTGTAGGAATCACCTCGCAGGGGTTGTTAGATCAAAGCCAGGTAGGCGTATATAGGGGAAAACGCCACAGACCCCCCCATTTTGGGCCTTTTTGGGCCTATTCGCGTATCCTACCCCAAGGGGTTGAATTGTTAGTTTAACCCCTTGTAAAATCATTATTTTGTCCAATAGATGCATCCCCCAATGAGTTTTTGGTCCGGACCCCCTAGACCCCCCCCCCCCCGCACTTGAAACCCACGTTTTTGAGGTTTTGAGGAGGTGGGTTGGGTGGTAAAAAAATGACCCCCCCCCTTTTTGGGTCGAAAATCATGAATCTTTTGGTTTTTTTTTATTTTGAGCCGAAAAAGTGTTTCCGGGTTCCGACTCCATGGGGTTTGTATGGGGCGGAGAGGGACGAGCGCTCATGCACTTTATGCACTTTTCAGCCATTTTTGCTATGTTGGCGGTTTTGGCTACCTCGGTGACCCCGTGCTACCCACTCTGAGGGGTGTGAGTGGGGATGTTCTGACAACATATGCCTACTGGGATACAAAAGGACGTTTTTTGCAGTCTCTAGCCTTGCGGAGTGCCGGTCAATGCCCGTGCCAAAGACGCGAAATGACTATTTCCACCAATAATGGCTTGCATGAGTGAATGGGCAGGTGCAAAACCTACTTCTGCAGTTTTTCACCTTGGGCAGCTCAAAAATCGAAGTTTTCAAAACTTATTTTTTTGATATTCTGATCACCTAAAATGATCAACCAAGGTATGTAAAGCATGTTTTAGGCCGTATTTATGTGTTTTTCACCCTGTTTGGGGATTGGTTGGGGGTGGGGTCTGGGGGGGGGGGGTTGGGTTGGGTTGGGTGAAGGCCTCACGTGGTCGCCTACCCACGGTCCGCGCCGCTTTCCCTGCCGGACCTGACTAGGCGGCTGTACCCGGGTGTCCGGTCACAAGGCCTACTGGACTGTTGACCGCCCCCGACCCCGCGGTGGCACTCGCGGGCGGGAGATGCCGCCGTGCCTGAGTGTATGTGCCCTTGTGTGTCTGAGGGGGGGGGAGGGCTGTGGCACACCTGCTTGCTCCATTGTTGTTCGGCGTTGGCGCACATGGCGCGGGGAAGTGTGTGCCTGGTACTCCAGGCCCTGGCAGGGAGGCTGAAGAGCCTGACGCTGAGCCCGCCGGGGGAGATGTGGGCCTGGGCTCGCAACCTCCACGTCACAAGGAAAAGCTACCCAACCACTCCACGATTGCCTGTTGGCACGGGATGGTGGTGGTACGTGGCACGACTAGGGTCAGGCCCGCACTCCTTGACTGCCTTCGGCACAGGTGTTGCTGCCACGCGGGCTGGGTCCGGCTCCCCACGGCCGAGGGTGTACCCCGGGCAGGTGGAGGGGCACCAGGGCGTAGAGAGTGGTTCCCGGCCATGGGTGCCACCAGTGCTGGCTGCACTAGTTGTGGCGCTACAGCCCGCGTAGACGAGGGGGCCCAGAGGGCACCACACCCGAATGGCCTCTCCGTTGAGGAAGGGGGGGGTTCGTTGGTTGGGTTGGGTCGTGGCTCGCACCGGAGGCGGGTTCCCACGGCAAGTGTGTCCTTCCCTCACCAGCACGACAAGGCCCTACCCCGGCCTGGTCTCACAGCCCCCCAGACTGTTGACGATCCCCGAACCCCACCAAGGCGCTGGTGGGAGGGAGATACCGCCGTGCCTGTGTGTATGTCGCGCGCGCTCAGGGCATGTGGGGGGTTCAGGGCACTGGGTCAGGGCACAGTTGCACACCTTTTGTCTCCATTGGGCTGCGGTCCTCCTGTCAGCGTGTGGGGGGGGGGGATGTGCATGCCCGATGCTCCGGGCCCCAACAGCGGGGCAGGGGAGCCCTACACTAAGGCTGCTGGGGGAGTCTGTAGGTCGGGTGACCTGCGGCTTCCTCCAGCCCACAACTGAACCCCAGAGGGGTGCACGGGGCATGTGGCCTGTGGCGCTCCTTGACTGACCCAGAGAGTCACAGGTTGCGCTGCACACTGTGGATGGAAGGTCCTGGGGCGTGCTGAGCACTTCCCATTTCTGTTGGGGGGGGGGGGTAGGGGCAGCAAAAGGTCTGCTCCCCTGTTTCCTGGTCCCCAAGGGAGTGGTACACAACTTGCTCAAAAATCGAAGTTTCCGAAACTTTTTTTGACATCGTGACCACTCATAATGACCAACCAAGCTATGTAAAGCAGGTTTCAGGCATTATTTGTGTGTTTTTCACCCTATTTGGGGATCGGGTGTGCGCGCGGGGGGGGGGGGGGTCAACCAATGGAGTGGTACAAGCTGCTGATGCAGTTTTTCCGCCCTGTACAGCTCAAAAATCGAAGTTTCCGAAACTTATTTTTTGGACATCATGACCACTCATAATGACCAACCAAGCTATGTAAAGCACGTTTTAGGCAGTAGTGATATGTTTTTCACTCTATTTGGTGGTTGGGTGTGGGGGGGTGGGGGGTTGGGGGGGGGGGGGTCACCCAATTGAGTGGTACACAACCTGCAATTTTTTAGCCTATGCAGCTCAAAAATCAAAGTTTTCAAAACTTATTTTTTTGATATTGTGATCACCTAAAATGACTATCCAAGGTATATAAACCATGTTTTTGGTCGTATTTATGTGTTTTTCACCTTATTGGGGTATTGGTCGCTCGGGGGGGGGGGGGGGGTCAAACAGGATTGGTACACAACCTGCTTATGCAGTTTTTCAGCCTATACTGCTCAAAAATCAAAGTTTCCAAAACTTTTTTTGGTATTGTGATCACCTAAAATGACCATCCAAGATATGTAAAACATGTTTTACCCCGTATTTATGTAGTTTTTACCCTATGTTGGATGTGTCTTGCTTGGGGTAGATTCTCTGCGAGGTGGACTTGCTGAAGGCAATAGAATTTTTTTCCGCAAGGAGGATTTGCGTGTAACCTTCACTTTGCTACATTTTGCGCCATAAGGAGAATTTGCTTCATCTAGCACAGGGTGAAAAATTGGGTTTTCACCCCATGTGTCTATACTCAAAAAACTCAGATTTTTCAGGAGAACTCAATAATGGATGAAAACCATATTGGACCAAATATCAATACTATCTCTGTGCAGACATCTGTCAGAGATGGCCTATACCCTAGTGGGTAAACAGTGCCCCTGTGATGGGAAGGTCTCTGGTTCAATTCCTAGGGCTAGCAATCTCCATGTTTGCAGGTAGGATGTGGGACACAATGGAAATTTTTTATTTTTGTCTTTTCTTGCTTTTTTGTGCTTTGCCCTCTGATCTTGTCCCCTTGTTGGGGACCCTTTGTTGGGGAATGCAGGGATTATGTAGCATTTCTACCCACTTTTGGGCCTACCGATAAGAGGCCACGGTGGGCGCTGCATTGCAGCCGGAACAGACCGGGGGTCTTTGTGCACCCATATCGGATGAAACATTAATGGTTACCTTGAAAATATCCTCCTTGCACCTTCCAAACCCAAAGAGGTGAGGTAGAGTTGAGGAAATTTCAGGTTTTGGGGCCCGGAGAAAAATCTCGCGTGAATTTTTTTTCGTAGCCACCCCCCCCCCCCTCCTTTGGGGGTACCCCACGAAAAAATAGCTATATGCCGGTACCAAGAATTTTTTTCTACCCCCCCCCCCCCGGGTGCGCACGACACCCGCAGAAACCATGAAGGTGTGCGCAATGCCCACGTGCACCATATGGAGAGGTGGGGTAATTGGGCCTCGCACACATGGCAACATGGGGAGGCAGATCACAGACGACCAGGACAACACGCGGAGGGGTTGGACAATTAGGCCTCACGCACACGGAAACCCAGCAAGGCATGGGGTGGACGAACTGGATGCGGAGGGGCCTGGGTAGCCAACACCATAAAGCGACCCCCGCAGCAACCAACACAACCTCAGTGTACCAACTACTGGGCTCCGCTAACGCGGAAATGACACCACAAGGGACACCGGCTGCAACGGCCGTCAGAAAGTATTGACCCAACGCAAGCAGTCCGCAAAGGGAAGAACGGGTGAATGTCTAGGGCCTTGTAAAGAATTTGCAACCGCCTTCGACACCAAGGGAGTCCAAGAGAGCATGGAGGAATTCAATTGGTGTATGTCGTAAAAGAGCATGTCCAGCAGTTCATCAATAAGCTGGCCAAGCAGCTAGTAGGTGAGTTGCGCGTGGCTAGTCGGCTGAACACCCGTCCTTGTGCAAAGCGTATGTCCGTTGATACAAAAAGTTACCTCATGTACAAGCGTGCATTCTGCAACTACTTGTAGCAAGTACCTGTTTTGTAGGCTGTTCGCTTCACTATATTTTCCTCCTCCGCCGTCGATGACATCGCGGTACGCGCACCCACGAGGGAATCACTATTACACACCCTAGATACACTCCACGAAGTGGCGTATACAATGGGACTACGCTTCAACAAGGACAAAACCGAAGTATACCACTGGGCCAAGGACTATAACCTGGAGCCCATCACATGGCAGCACTAGCTCATCCCCGTGCGGCCACCCATATTGACGTACTTGGGCCACGTACTAGCCCACTCCACACAGGAAGATATAGCGTGGGACATGGTTACCACACAGTTGCACCACGACATAGCGGCGTACAAAACCCTACCGCTCAACGCCTACGAGAAGGTAGCCATCATCAATGCCGTCCTCATCCCACGATGGACGTACAGGGGGCTGTTCCTCGGGAACAGATCCCGGATGGCGCTATGGGACGACATACTCCTGCATTGCATCAGGGACACACCCGGAATAGAACAACAAATGAACAAACATCGACTGACAACCAACCTAAGTCACGGGGGGCTAGGTCTACGACAACTATGGTGGTCCTACATCACCCGGTGGGTCACACTAGGACAGCAAGAACTACAGAACAACGGCCCCACACAACAGCTCACCGCAACCCAATATAAATATATCGACGCCGTCCGCGCCCTAGGGGGCACGGTGGGCCAACGCATATCCCAACCTAGGCAGCACCGCCCCCTGTCGGCGGGCCTATATGATTCGGAGAGCTCGGAGGAAGACCAGGAAACAAACGCGGGGAAAACACGGCCGGCCACAAACCGTCTAGATTATGGCTGGATGAACCCGCCGGACGAACCAACCTCAGAGGAAACCCTTGAGGTTTCCTTAGGCACTACCACACCAACGGAAGATCCACGGGATCACCATACATTATACGGGAGAACCCACCACCACAAGGTGGTATACAGACGGGTCGAAACGACACGGAAGAGCGGGAGGGGGCATATACAATGGAAACTACCGCGCAGCATTCCGTGTGCACGAGCCCCAACAGGTGTACCGTGCTGAGACCATCGCCTGCGCGCTGGCCTCCGAACTGGCCAGCCCAGGGGATGAAATCATACTCGACAACCAAGGTGTGGTGAAAGCCACCCTTATAAAACGTAAAGGGGTAGTCAAAGACCAGGACTACCGCAACATAGGTTACCACAATGGCAGCACAACGACTACACAGCACACATACAAACATGTGCCTGGAACGCCGACAATGGTATGAACAAGCAAAACACGACACAGTGACGTGGTACGCGGACGCGAAAACATCACTATTGACCTACAAAAGATACGAGAGAATGTGCACGGACACCAACAAGCTGCTGGCCCACCACTTACGGCAGGCACACTACATGTGGCGCCAACAAGAACACATCGTGAACTTGACACAGGGGTTCAATGACAACTGCAAACAGAAAACAACACAATGGGACGCATCCAGACAAGCACGACAGACAATATACCTCATACGGAAACGACCACGGGGACAATGGGACCCCACCTTGTGGGAAGTCCCATTGCAACCCCTACCAAAACGACACAAAGCGCACTGGGATCCAAACGAGTGGGAAATCCCGCTGACATGACCACAACCACCTCAACGGGAAAAATGGGGGTCCAGCCATGAGCTGAAGCCCGTATGCACACCCTGGCATTGCCGAAATCTGTACTTAGCTCTGAACTTGGCCCACAGCGGCCCATGGCACATTATGAACTGGCCTATTTGACCAAAAAAAAAAACAAACTATATTTTCCTCCGCCTATTTGGTGTACCAATGGTGGAGTGCACAAGCATGCTATTACTTTGGCCCCATCCTAGTTCTTTGGTGGCTTATAATGGGTCGCATTAACGTTGGCCATGGCTCTGTCACGACTCTTCTCTTGAGCTTGATTTTGTTTCTAGTGCCAATGACACCATGTGATACTATCTATCTGGTGTTGGCCGAGTCCCAACTAATTGGTGGCCACACAGAGTATTTGGTGCTTTGTGGACTCGACGTCCCATCGTTAAGGTTGCTATGGGGTGCCATATGGAACCGGCAATTGTACATATTGTGCAGGTATTACAAAAGTTGCATTCTTTTCAAGTTTTCAATTTTTTTTAAATGATTTACACGTCTTACCGCAAAAGAAAAATTATACTACTTTACCGCAAGAAAAGAAAAACCACTAAACTTTTTTATCTAATTGATACGACTTACCACAAAAAAAAATTACACGCATTTACTGCAAAAAAAAAACAATTACACAACTTGACAATTTTTTTGTACACGAGTTGCGTTTTTCACGAACAACAAACAAATGACCATAAGCCTGAAAACTCTGTGCCTGCACCCTAACGTGCAAAGCAGCCAACCGGGAAGCTTGCTGCAGCCAGCTTGTCCGTCCTTGTCGCCGATTGGGAACATGTGCAGCAATTCATGACTCTGTGGGACCACAAGTGGAAGGTGTCCACTGTCCCTGTTCAGCGGTAGAGGCAGCCTAAAAACTGATGGGTCTAAAAACTGATGGGTGGATGCAGTGCATTGAGAACTCTGCTTGCTTGTACCCTGTGCCTCAAACCAATAGCATCTCTGGATGTCAGTGTATCCAGAAGCCTTTGGCAACCAACAGCAAGCAAGTGACTGGCTGTGAATTGTGCACAGTATGGGCCAATAGGTGTTTCGTCTGTGATGGCGTCCATCCAGGAGGTTTGGGTGGGGGGGGGGGGGGGGCAGGAAGCGTCACTTGGCGACAATGCCCCGCCCCCTCCCTGCCAGACACATGGGACACAGACTCCAATCGGTCGGGGGGATCATGTGTCGCGAGTGACTCGGATGATGAATTTCCTGATGCCTGGCCCAAACAACCCGTCTATGCTAATCGGGGCCAGTGGGGGGCAGAGTTGAGGTACCTACGTCGGCCCAAGAAACATTCGATAGCCAGATGGCAAACTCAAGGCAACATTCGGTGCCGATTTGGAACAGTGTGGGCAATGACCTATGGCCTGTAACGCGGGGGTCATATGGTAGCCAAGTATCCGTGCTTCATTTCCCGCCTCCCTGCCCTTGGGTGGGGACATTCAGTCAATCAGTACCGACCATTGATCCCCCTGCCCTTGGGTGGGGGCGACCATTGTGCCACGGGAGGTGCACAAGGGGGCGGGGGGGGGGGGGGTTACTTGAGTCATCGGGCCCCACTTGCAAACTACCTCCCATATCCCCTGCAGAGGCCTGCCTCCACCAACCGCAGCCAAGTGTGTTAAAAAGCGGAAGTATCCCTACTCTTCATCCCCCCCCACCCCACTCCCCTATCCTTTCTCCCCTTTCTGAGTTTCTATTTTTTGTCAGTATGATGCAGGACCCCAGCTTCTCAATGTTGAATCTTCAATCCGCCCACTTCTTCCGCCATTGCCGGATCCCTTTGGCAGCACTTCTGCTGGCGGCTGTTGCGCTGGTGGCTCTCACCCTCCAGACCTCGCATGGCCCCACGGAGTTCTTTTTCAATGCCCCACTCCAAAATGCTGGGACACTCAGTGTGATGGTCACACAGAATTCCGCAAGCCGCGTCATTTACCGGGCCCTGGACAGTCCGGTCCCCCAAGGGGGCCCTGCAGCTGCCATTGCTGCTTCCAGGAGGACCATTCAGGCCGCAGCTGCCCCCGGGGGTGCTGTGTTGGGCACAGAGGACCCCAGCCTCACCATCACCACAAATGTTGCACTGACGAAGGATGAGAAGATGGAGTTGATGTTGGCTGCTTCTTCTCTTGTTGCTGACTCCCTTGGCAAACCGGAGTCGTATGTGGCAGTGGCTGTACACGATGGTGTATCAATGTTGTGGGGCCGCTCGGATGCACCTCTTGCCTTGTGCTCATTAGTCTCTCTTGGGGCCATCAACTTGGAGAACAACAAAAAAGTATCTGCCGGAGTTGCAGATCTGTTGGCTCCATTCGATATCCCGGCTGACCGCATTTATGTAGAATTCCGTGACGTGGCTCGTGAAAATATGGGATACAACAGGGCCACTTTTGGGGGTTGATCTCTGTGCTTGTTGTGACAGGTGGGTTGCTTGCGTCATGTACTTGGTTTGGTTCCACTGGCCTCTTTTTTTTTTTTTTTGCTTCCTGGCTCCCAGCTATCGATCCCAGATGGGTGGGGCACCGCTGGTCTCTTTGAAAAGCAATGCTGCTTGCATGAGAAGGCCTGGTCTTGTTAAGGATTCTTGCTCATGATCCTCATGCACGAGGGTCCCCCATTCACGGAACCCAGTCCAATAGATCAGGCCATTTATATATCTGCTTTCTTGAAACCAGGCCGCTTCCTTTCAGAAACGCATATGACGGACACGTCTTCCAGTTGCTCATTCCAGGTTTTCAGGTGTCATTGTCACAGTATGCATTTTTTTTTGGCAATTTGGCACCAACCATGCATGCTGAAAGCTTTGAAGAGATGCATCATCAATGGCGCAAACAATCGAATTGCTGACAAGTTATATGGTCAATCAACCAACTCATTGACAACGCTTTTGCTTCCCTCCTCCCCTCCCCAGCCCATTATAGCTAAAGAACAGGATGTCTTTTTGGGGATCACGCTTATCTGTTTTCGTCTGGTGCTCTCATAGAACTATGCAGCATGTGACCAGCAGAGAATAGGCGACATGAGGGATTTGTGGGGAGAAACCCTTGGAATGCAAACATTCCCAGGCCTTAGGAGTACGTTTGTTGTGGATGATTGCATCATCATTACTTCAGCATCGATTATAGAGGAAATACAAACAGATTTCTTGGGTCAGCGGCTCTCTTGGTGGTTTGAACAGCCATCTCCCAACACCACTGGCCCGTGGTAGAAATGGGCTGCAAAAACTGGGTCGTGTTTGACACCTCATCAGGGTCATCAGGAAAATAAGTAGGGTGGCACTTTCACTTCATTCCCTTGGTAGAAGCAGCAGGAGCAAGGGAGAAAGGACAGCCGCAGGCACATCACGTGGGGTAAGCCCCCCGATGTTATTTTCATAGGAACTTGGAATGGTGATCCTGTTCAATACAACGACAGCAATCAAAATCTTGATGTGCTTGCTGGTTGTTTTAAGGGAGGCAATGTGGGCTGGAATCAGCTGTCGGATCGGTTTCCGTGGGGAGCGGGTTCCCAGGTCCATCCCTCTCTGGGAAAGCCCACAGCCCTACCGGCATGGTACTGCATAACTATCAATACATCTGTTTCGAACCAAAAACTTGGTTTCAGCTATGTGGGCAATAGCAAAGGCAGCATAGAGGTGGTCGAAAATGTCGCGGATTTTGATGCTGCCCTTTCATTCAACGGGGGAATTTGTGGCATGAGTTCTCAAGGACACGAGGCTGCAACTCGTTTGCTTTGACAAACCACACCAAAAGCTTTAGAGATGGGGTTCAGTAGGGTGAGGGACCAATGGGTCAACAAGGACCTCGAAGGGCTGCAAGCGTGCTAAGTTTCCATGCCTGTGGGGAACAGAATGCTCTGCAAATTTGAAACAAATAGAAGACAAAGATGATCAAAAGGATGTAGAGGGTGTCAGACTTACTATCCCATGAGCCAGTTGTCTATGCACCATGACCACTATGATGTGGTGAATACTGTCTGTGTTGTTTTGGTGGAGTTCTGTGATGGTGTGGAAAGGGGGTCATCATCCATGGGGTAGCAAGTCAGATGATTGAGATGCAGCAGCAACTTGAGGCAAAGAAGAGGAAGGGATATTCCGCGATCAACTTCACCCATGCCGATTCCATCGCTGCAGTGCCACGCTTCTAAATGCAAAATACAACGGGCTTGCTTAGAGTGGCCAACCAGCTATATATTGCTCCTCTTGCCCTGGTTAGCAAAAGAAATCAGCTTGGATATTGGCAAATGGATGTACATGTGAGGGAACTCTTAGCCAACTGTCCGACCTGGAGTGTTCAATGCATCCGGGAGGTAGAAATGAGAATCTTGCCAGTAGTACACCTTGTAATGCTTAAATTGCAACCAAAAGCGATGCGTTGTTGTTTTGTTCAACACGTTCAGATGCAGAAAGACCTCTAGACGACCCCTCAGTCCAAACCAGTACAAAGCCACCCCGTATTGCCTCATCAAGCTCGACTTCAATCTCTTCTACTCGTTCCAGTTTGTGCTGAATCCTTTTGGCCTGCTTGATGTGCACCTCAGAGCGCCCATTCGCTGACGGTGCAGGGCAAAGGGGGGGTGCAAAAGCACCCCCGAACGACGAAAAGCAATGAGCTCTTGCATGCAAGTGTGCAGATTGGAAGGCCAAATGGGGACAGCCGGCCCCTCAGACCAACTCGGTTACAGACATATCCATCATTTGACAAAGATGTGACGAAGCCATGGGTGAATGGCGCCAACACCTCCGCCACCAAGAGAGAGGTTACCCGGAAAAGGTTCATTTTTAGCCAACAGACGAAAGGTCAATATCTTCCTCGCCATTGGCGAGGTGATGCTCCTAGAACCTGGGTCGGCAGGGTTGGTCCTCACGCTCGGACGGAGTGTTATATGTAGCAACCGTGATAGCAACGGCACTGTAAAAAAGGGTTGGAAAGGAAAGCAGGGGCTTAGTTTAAACAGGTGGATAAAAAGAGCGGCGGCAGGATCTCCATTATAAGGATGTATGATTTATGATTTATTATTGATCATTTAATTTTGAACATTTAAATAATTATTTATGATTATTCATAATTTATGACAAAGCCACGTGCCACCCCCTACTATTGATGCCGAAGGGCTTGATTTGGAAGAAATTTTTGTTGGCTAGCTCTTGTGAAATGATGGTGATCATCATAACCCCCGCACTGAAATGATGAGTGTTGTGCACTGGAAACTGACTCAGTATCAGAGCTATCCCCGAAATTTGCAACCCCAACCCCTGGCGCACTCATCCCTGGAAAGCATGAGTTGCATTGCATTGCACACAAGGAGGACAAAGACAAGGCAATTTCCTGGTGCTCGAAAAGTGGAGCACCACAAAACCGCCACCAGTCAGAATCCCAATTCTGGGGCCTGGTCAAACAAGGGAAAACTAACAGACACTGCGTGACTCTGCGCAATAAATTTGGTGTTCTCATACCCACAGCACATCAGGTGGCCGAAGAAATCGCTGCCTTTGGGCGAGCACCATGTCTTCACGTGGCCTTTTGGAGGCTGACGATTCTGCCGACTGAAAAAAATGTCCGGCAGTAAACACCCCACCACTGATGGCTCAGGCTCTGATCAAACGTGCTTAGAAACTCTTGATTTACGCTGCCTTATGGTCCCTGAGTGGGGACTCCTTCTCCCGAAGGTGTTTCAACTGCAAACGCTGCGAGTACGCCCAAAGACACAAAGCATCACACGCTCTTTCAACACTTGTACCCAGTCTTTTGGCTGCCTGCCCTGTAGGTCCCTGGATTTGCATGTTCGACCACCCTGACCAACGCAACAACTTGCATCGGCGCTCATCAACTCAAATTAAACACCCTAGACTCTGAGCTCGGGACTAAGATGTTGTAGCTCCCTCTGGTTGCCTCTGCTGCCACCTTTGAGTTTTCTTCTCGGTCCCTTTGTAATTGTGATTGCCCTTTCTCTGTGCTTCAATGTCAGAAGACGCCAATGCTTGCAGACACAAGTCGCGGGCACTGTAGGCGAGTGCTTCGCAGCAGGAAGATCAGGCGACTCAGCAGCGGCCGCCTCTGTGCAAGGGCTCCAAGAAGAAGTGAGCACCCCTAATGCACTCTCTTATGTTTGGTTTTGTGCCAGTCGCAAGTTCGCCAGTTTCGGTATCTGTTGAACTGCTGAACATAGGACCGGCAATACAAGTTGGACAATGCTCTGCCTGTATTCTGGGCACTTCAGTCCATGATGAATTGTTTGCTCCCCCCTGTGCGAGCTAATCAACAAAGTGGGCACAAGCCCCTTGCTGCAGATTACCAGGGGCGCCTTTGGCATCGTCTTATTTGCGCTGAAGTTGGCGGACCTTTCTCCGCCGCCACATTGCTGAACGCTGTACTGTGATGTGCGCCAGAGTGATTCTGGAGTGTGACAACCATTGTCGACGTATGGCCAAGCTACTCTGTGTGCAAGCCACACTAGCAAGTGGGACTGTCACAGAGACAACACGCAACAACTGTTTGTTGGGGTGGTCTTGTCCAAGTTGCATCGGGTTCGAGCACAAGTTCAGCGTTGAGCACAGATGTCAGTGAAAGCCATTGGAACACGCTAGGTTCCTATCATTTCATCATAGGTACACATAGGTAGCTATCGTTTGGGCATTGGTATCTTTCGTTTGGGCATAGGTACTGCTATTGGTTTGGGCACAGGTACCTATCCTTTGGACATAGGTAACTATCGTTTGGGTATTGCCACCGATCGTTCGGGCATAGGTACGTATTTTGTTGCCATCGTTTGGGCATTGTTGCTTATGGTTTGGGCATAGGTATCCCTCATTTGGGCATATGTCCCTATCATTTTGACATGCGTCGCGGCAAGGCCAGGAAGCGGGCAGAGTCAGGGGCCTTGTAAGGAGGGAGGAAACTTAAAACCCACGGCACCTACAGGCGTGCGCTGACCATCCTGTACAATACAATGAATAATGTGCGACGGCGCCTCCAGCGCTGTATCTGTGAACAATCTGTGGCGGCACCGTATCCACGGCTATGCCCCGGGAGAGTTCCCAGCAGGGGTTGCCATAGGGACGCTCAGCCTTTTTTTTTTTTTTTACTAAGGCAGCCACTCTCTGATGTTTGGTGGCTACCCACCAACCGCCATCGGTTACCCACCAACCGCCATCGGTTACACACCAACCGCCATCGGTTACACACCAACCGCCATCGGTTACACACCAACCGCCATCGGTTACCCACCAACCGCCATTGGTTACACACCAACCGCCATCGGTTACACACCAACCGCCATCGGTTACACACCAACCGCCATCGGTTACACACCAACCGCCATCGGTTACCCACCAACCGCCATCAGTTACCCACCGGCCGCCATCATAGGGCGTATTGGACACTCCGAGTTTTTTTTTTTTTTGTTGTTATGGCAACCCCTGGTTCCCAGAGTGATTCCGGAGGGTGACGACCCTTGTCATTTTATGCCGAAGATACATCCACCGTGGGGCCACTGCTTTGCATTGCTTTGGTACCTGACGATACCTCAAGACAGCCGGGGGGGTTACGGGGGTGTGTGAGGTGCCTAAGCTGCTGGGCTATGCAGGCGTTGGAACACAAACAATTGCAGGCCGCAGGTGGTGGGCTCCTGGGCATGGGGGGCGTTCCGTGCGCTGTGCACGCGCTGTGCGAAAAGTTGGCTGTTCTCCACCACCGGGAGTTCGGTAAGTTCAGAAGATTGAAAGGACGTCATTGAATGGCTGCTGCAGTGGACGGGGCTATAGGGGGCAGAATTTAGGTCCCTGGGACCCATGGCAAGCATCAGATGTTTGAATTTTTGAGTTTTGAATTGATTGTGCATGATTCCGCAGGTGGTGGTTTTCAGGGTTGTTACCTGGATAATCACCGTAATAATTGGCGCTGTGCGCGCGCTGTGCCCGCGCTGTGCGAAAACGCCCCCATGGGGTGCAGTGCCCATCATGACTGCCGGGGTGTGCGCCCGCCTTCTTTGCCTCCAGGAGCTACTGATGCTGCACCTCGCCCGCACCAGCCGCCGTGTGCTGGGGCGCCGCACCTTCCATGCCACTGCCCTCCGGGCCGCCTCCCGCCAGACCCCCCACGGGGGCGTGCTGCTGGACCAGATGGTCAAGGACCCCAAGGAGAAGGAGGACCTGATCGCCCAGTGCGAGGGCCGTGTCAAGCAGCTGAACGACCGGCAGTGCTGCGACACCGAACTGATCATCAACGGGGGCTTCTCCCCCTTGTCCGGCTTCATGAACCCGGGTACGGGCTCCCATCCGAGATGGGGGCGGGCCAGGGAGGGACCAGAAGGCATGGCCACCCAAGGAAGCGGCACTCGAGCGCTTCCGCCTTCCCTACCATTAGTTCCACCGGACTCTCATCGACCATCTCTTGATTCGGGGTGCAGCTGCAAGAGCCCTTCCGAAACTTTTGGCCTTCCGGCCGACGTTTGGCATTGCCGACTTTCGGACCTGCACCCGATTTTTTGGCTTGCCTTGTTGTGTCATACGACGCATCCCCCCCCTCCCCATCCTGCCTATACCTGCATGGGGTCCTGGGGCATGCTGGAAGATTTCCGTCTCTAGTCCTCTCGTACAGAAATGCCTCCCTGGTTGGGTGTTTCGTTCCCCCGGCATGGCTGCAGGCACCGTGCACAGTGTTGTGGCTGTGGGGCAGTGATGGCTGGTTGTGACAAAGCCAAGCAGGAGCATGAGAAGAGTTGGTTGCCGAGCAAGAAGCCACCAGCAGGATCACCCTGAAATGCACAGGACAGGTGGGGCTGGGGCGCCTCGGCTGGGAGAGCGCCCGTAGGTTTGCATGGAACAAAATCCCCCCAGCCCCTTCAACACGGGAAGAGGGGGAGGGAAAAGTTCGGGCGGGGATAATTTCGTGGGAGAATTCCGTCTTTCAGGAAGCGGGCAAAAATTTCCCCTGGCGAAATTTAGGGATGTCGGCAGTGCAGTGAAGATGCTTTGCACTGCATTTTGTGGGTCCGTAGTTTCTGGGCAAGGGGAACGTTAAAGGGGCGGGAATTCAATGGGGGAGGAATTTGGTGGGGGGGTTTCTGAGGGGGAAATTTCGCCACCCTTGGAAATCCCAATCTTCCAACTGCCTCACGCACACCTTAACGTGGAAGCCCATTCAGAGGCAGACCGATTTGCACATTCAGCTCTGTTTGAGAGGCAGAAAGTTTTGCAGATCAACTGGCAACTACAAGTGGCATTAGTTCACAACATCCGAAAGAATCTGCTGTTCCAAAAACCCCATTAATTTTCCCCCCATTCAATTTCCCTCCCATTGAATTTCCCCCCATTAAAAATTTCCCCCATTAAGTTTCCCCCCCCATTAATCCCCCCCATTAAATTTTCCCCCATTACTTTTTCACCCCATCACATTCCCCCGCATTAAATTTTCCCTGGCGCAATAATCCCCGTACAAAATTTGCCCCCCTCCCTGTATAGCAAGGCGGGGGGGGGGGGTGGTTCATGCGGGGCGGGTGGTCACAAGCTCCAGACCCCCGCCCCCCCATTCCCAAGGCCTGCTCTTCATCCCTCCTCTTGTTCCCCCCGGTCACCCTGCCTCATGCCCCCCCGGCGGTGCGGGCCTCCGGATCCGGCGCCGCATGACCACGGCGATGTGGCACCGGGCGCCACGGCCGAGGGCGGTGTGCGCGCCCGGGGTCCCGCACCGCGGGCCTGACCAGTGGGGACCAGGTCGCATGCCCCTGGGCCGCGCCCCAGGGGGGTTCTTAAGAAGCCTGGAAATTTGTTTTGTTCAGGACCGCCCTTAAGTGCCGCCCCCAGGGACCACCAACCGCCAACCGCCAACCGCCAACCGCTAACTGCCAACCGCCACCAACCGCCAACCGCCAACCGCCAACCATTGAAGTAGACAAGGTCCCATGTCCAGGAAGCGGAGAGCGTGCCCGTGAGCGTTCGTTTGTATTGGCGTTACGAAGGCTTCCCCCTCCCCCCGACCCCCTTAAGGAGCCCCTTGGTCTGGCGCCCTCCCCCAGAGGGCCCTCCCTCAGCTGAGGGTCCCCGCTCCTTCCGCTAACTGCCAACCGCCACCAACCGCCGCCAACCGCTAACTGCCAACCGCCACCAACCGCCAACCGCTAACTGCCAACCGCCACCAACCGCCAACCGCTAACTGCCAACCGCCACCAACCACCAACCGCCAACTGCCAACCTTTGAAGTAGACAAGGTCCCATGTCCAGTAAGCAGAGAGCGTGCCCGCGAGCGTTCGTCTATGTTGGCGTTACGAAGGTTTTTTTTTTTTGCTTCCTTAAGGACCCCCCCCTGCTGACCCCCCCCCCCCATCACCCCCTCCGCAGATTGGTACGAGTCTGTCACGAAGGAGATGCGCACTCCCGACGGTCTGATCTTTGGTCTGCCGGTGGTGATGGACTCGGATGGCACGGAGGAGGTGGGGCAGAAGGTCTTGCTGAAGCAGGGCGACCTGCCCATTGCTGTCATGGAAGTTGAGGTGTGGGGCCCGCAATGCAGGGGAAGTCGGATTTTCATCTTTGCGGGCGGGCGAGGGGGGGCGGGGCGGGCGATAGAGCCCCCCGAAACGGGGGGGTTTGGGGGGCTCAATTGACAGGACCATTAACCAGTCATTATGAAGTCCGGCGCTGAAGGCGCCGAAAATTGTTTTGGGCATTGAAAATGGTCAATTTTTTTTCCTCCATTGCAGATGATGAATTCTCTGAACCCCCTCGACGCGCTGAGTCCAAAAATCCCGTTTTTGTTTTTTGCCGAATTCTGGGACCGGGTCACCCCCGGGGCCCGGGGGCCAGTCTCGGATTTTGGGGGCCCCGTGGGAGCCTTTTGGGGGGGGGGGGGGGCAGTCTAGCCAGAGGGCTGTATCGACCCCCCCACACCCTGGAGACGAAAGCCCACCCACCCCAGGGGTCAAGGTGCGCGTGCGCGCGCGCGCGCCAGCGACCTCAGCCCGCCCGGGCGGTCGAGGGTGCGGGGGCTGTGGGTTGCTTGTACGGGCGCAATGCCTACGCCCTCTGGGCCACAGCCCCCCCCCCCCCCCATCCCCCCCTCTATTACTCCCCCCCCTCCCCCCCGCCGTGCCTCCACTGTGCTGTTGCTTGCTGGCCGACTCCCGCCGCACGCAACCGTCGCTTTCCGCAAGGGCACTTCCGCAGGCGACAGACGGCCCCGTGGCCGCGCGAGTCCACCACACACCACCTACACCCCCCCCCCCCCCCCCAATGGGACCCGACACGGAGCAGTGAAACAGGGACAGTCCAGGGGCTCCGTTGGCACACTCTGCCAAGGGAAAGGAAAAGGGGGTAGAGGGAGAGGGAGGGCACGAGGGGGTGTGACGCTGATGGGCGCCGCCGCCTGCGGCGGGAGAGGGTTCAAGAGAAGAGAAGTGGTAAGTGGCGAGAGGCCGATGGGCGCCGGCGGCTGCAGACAGCAATACAACCCGGCGTCATGCCCCCCCCCCCCCCCGCCCCCCTCCTCCCCTCGTAGCCCCCCCCCCCCCCCAGGGACTAATGTAGTCAGACATGATGTTCTGTTTTCTGTTTCAGACACAGTTTGTGTCTTGAGGTTTAACCAGGTTTGGCATAGAGAATAAAGATGCACTTATGCCTGACTGTGGAGTGCATTACCTCTGGTTTGCATTTGTCTGTTTTTCAATTAGGTCACATCCCCCCCCAGGGGGGGGGAACTGTCACTTGGCCCAGACAGCATAGAAAATACCAGGCGCCGAAGCTGATTTACACTGTGATGCTATGGTACAGATTTGTGGTGCAATCCCCCCCCCCCGGGGGGGGGGGGAACTGTCATTTCATGACTGCCCCCCCCCCCCCCGTGGGGGGGAACCGGCCTGACAGAAGGGGGGAGATTGCAGGGGGGGCGTGGGGTATGTAGGGAACCTCCCAAGCAAACCCCCAGCAGGGCTTCCAATCCCAGGACCACGCAGAGGCCTGACCTGGGGTGCACCGAATTGGGGCCCGCTATGCGCGCCCAGATCATGCGTGACCTCTGACCGGGATGTACGCCTGATCCGGTAGAGTCCGAGCGGCCGCAACCCGAGCCACTCAGGGAGGGAGCAGGCCAGAACACATCGGCGGACCTGAGTGAGCAGGCGGCGACCACCGGACAGCACGCGATGGAAGTCGCGGGGAGCAGGCGCGGCCAGAGGAGGGGGGGTAAACCCCCCCTGGACCCCCCCCCCCCCCGGAACCAAATACAATCGGGAAAATCTGGTCGGGCCATTTTTTGGTACACAAACTTTTGGGCCGCTTCCCCCCCTCCCCCCCTCCCCCCCGATATATTTGAGTCTAATGTGGACACTGCAGCCTGACCATCGAGCCCCTCGTACTGTGAACGTCCGGGGGCGCGTGCGTGCGCTGCGCACCGCAACCGGCCGCCCTCACGACGAACCAAACACCCGGTGAACGATGACCGGCGACTCGACGGGGGCGGCAGCGGTGCCCGGCGAGTTTTGTTGTGTTCGTCTGTGTTCCCCCCGTTTTGTGCTGAATGGTACGAGCCCCCCCCCACCCCCCACAGGGCTTCTTTAGAATAATTAAAAACCAAGGGGGGGGGGACCCCTCCCCCAAAACCCCCTCCACCCCTCCCCAGACCAAAGTGACCATAGTGGGAAAAAACGAAATTTACAATAGGGAAAATCTGGTCAGGCCATTTTTGGTACACCAAGTTTTGGGTCCAAAACCCCCTCCCCCCCTCCCCCCCCCTGCTCAAAAGAAGCCCTGCCCCCCCCCCCCCCCCCGACCTGCGCATCCCCTGTGCCGTGGGCGTGCTGTCGCAGAGCAAGTGGCAACCCAACAAGGCGATCGAGTGCAAGTCGTCGTACGGCTTCACGACCATCGAGCACCCGGGCGTCCGGATGGTGGCCATGGAGCGTGACGACTACTACATCGGAGGCAAGGCATGTCTCGTGTTCGCCGTGCGTGAGCACCCCCGCAGGGAGGCATCGCAAGGGGGAGGAGGTGACCCCCCCTCCAGGACGCCCAGCCACTGGCTCCGTGACGTCCAAGTGCCTGCGCCAATGCCATTTGTAACCGACAGTAGCCGCCACCAACCGCTTTGGCAACCTCCTCCAACCGCCTATCCAACCGCTTCTGGGGCCGTCTCTGAGGTCCCGTCCCTTCTGATGCATCCGTGGCACCACCGACCCCGGGCAATAGCTGAATGTTGGGGCAAGGCTCCGGACGGCTGTGGCGTCTCGATGCTCGGGCTCCATCAATCGCCCGTCGGCAGCGCGCCAAAAGACGGAGGTCTTCCAAAACGGCTGGTCGGTCACTGCGGAGTACAACCGGTGTCCAGTGCTGCTGTGCCGGAAGCGCGGCTCTGCCATCGCGGGGCACGGGAAGAGCCCGGGTGAAGTCCATCACCTGATCCATCGCAGGGGGGGTGCATGGCCCAGGCCTTGCGCTGGTGCCCTGTGCGACTTGCCTGTACACCCGGCGCGCCTGAGGGACCTCATGGGGACCCCATCCCCCCCCTCTCCCCGCCCCTTTTTCCAGCAATCGGCCCCAGACAAAAGCGAAGCGGTTCCTACCGAGGGCCTCAGCGCCCACTCCAACGTCCCCAAACCGCGCTTCATCCCCCTTTTGGTCGTCTTTCCAGCAGAACTGTGATTGTCTGACTAATGTAGTCAGACATGATGTTCTGTTTTCTGTTTCAGACACAGTGTGTGTCTTGAGGTTCAACCAGGTTTGGCATAGAGAATAAAGATGCACTTATGCCTGACTGTGGAGTGCATTACCTCTGGTTTGCATTTGTCTGTTTTTTAATTAGGTCACACCCCCCCCCAACCCAACCCAACCCCCTGCGGTGTGTAGGCCCCGCTGAAATGCGCCGGGCCCATGTACACCTCCCGTTTTTTTCCCCCGCAGGTCTGGGGTCTCAACTACCCCAAGTGGATCTTCCCGTGCCAAACCCCTGCGGAGCTGCGTGAGGAACTGCCCGCCACAGATGTGGTCGCCTTCCAGGTGCCGGACTGCCGTGCGTGCCACTGCGTGCCAGGTCATTTTTTAGTGGACAAGTTTTTTTTTGGTTAAAAAAACGTAGAGGGCCACCGACGGCGGTTGGCGGGTAACCGACGGCGGTTGGCGGGTAACCGACGGCGGTTGGCGGGTAACCGACGGCGGTTGGCGGGTAACCGACGGCGGTTGGCGGGTAATCGACGGTGGTTGCTGGGTAACCAACGGCGGTTGCAGGGTAACCATCTGGACATTTGGGTTGCATCAGACTGAAAAAAAAAAAATTGCTTGTGAAACAGCAGTCGTCAAAATGAGCAAAACTGAGGATGTCGGGACATACGGGTCGCCTCAGACTAAAGATAAAAAATTCGTGGTGGAACCGCAATGGCTGACCACCGAACACTCCAGCTTTTTTTATTTTATTAAAAAACGTCCTGCTGCGTGCGGGCCCATCCCTCCGACGGCGACACCAGCGGGGCATGAGGCCTCGCTTTGCATCTCCCGCAACAGTGATATGGGGTCATGCCCGGTGTTGTATGCCCTGGCACATCGCGCGCCACTGTGCCCGGTCCGCGCCACATGATCCGGCACGAGGCCTCGTATTGTCCGCACCGGCACATTCCCTGTGATCCTGCCGGGTGTTGTGTGCAGGTGGTGCATGGCATGACAGTCATCGGGCCTCATGCGCACTGGGAAGCCTCCGGGCGTGGGAGACTCCTGTGTTTTTGTGCAAGTGTGCCGTCTCAGTGACATCGCCAACGCCGCGTGGGGGACCAGAGCAGTCCCCTTGCGGCCCAGGGGCCACCGGCACCGTCAACCGTGGAAAGCTACTGCGCAGGCCTTGCGGCAAATCTCTGCGTGGGGCTTGTGTAGACCGCTTCGCTTCGAGTGCTCTTTCGAATTATGTGCAGGGCCCGCGGTGAGGCCGAAGTTTAGCAAAGAAATGGCATCGGGCCAGGGCCCGAGGTGCCACGGAGGGTGTTGTTGCGCCGCGCGCGCACCGCGTCCGCATTGTGGCAACAGTCGGTGGTCGAACACCGGTGCACCATCCCCAACCCAAACGGTCCATCGAACCCTGGAAAAGCTCAGCTGTAAGCAGAAGGCCTGTCTTCCTGGGTTTTTTTTTGTGGTTGCCAATCAATCCTGGGTCACCGCATAGGCTGGCTTCAGACTCAGCTAACCCTCATGACGTGTCCGATCCGCCGCCACAGTCATTTGTGGGAGCACCGGACAGCTCTGACCCTTGATTCCGAGACATTGTCCCGAGTACCAGGGGGGTCCTTAAGGGACGAGATTTTTTTTTTTTTGCTAAGGACAGCCCTTAAGGACCGCCCCAAGGGACCACCAACCGCCAACCGCCAGCCACCAACCGCCGCCAACCACCACCAACCGCCACCAACCGCCAGTTGCCAACTGCCAACCGCCAACCGCCGCCAACCGCCAACCGCCGCCAACTGCCACCAACCATGGTTGAGCACATGGAGTGCCCGCGGGCTTTTTTGGGAAAACTGGTACCGGAACACTTTTTTTTTCTTCCGTTAAGGACATGCCTGCCGAGTACCATACAATGAACAGGGTACGCCAGCTCATCTTGGTCCGGACCAAAAAAAAAACAAAACCCAAAGCAGTGGTGCATGGCACAACATCGTGCGCGGTATGTGTGCAGTGCCGCAACCCGATCCACCGCGCGCACTACGAGCTCTTCATCCGAGCGCTGGATGCGGACAACGTGGCCAAGGACGGCGTCGTGCTCGTGCACCCCACCTGCGGGCCCACGCAGGTGTGTGCCCAACGCCCCATCCGTGAGCTCAGCGCCTTTGTGCTTCTGTTGATTGCCGGTGGCCGAACGCAATGGACGGGGCGCCCGCTTCTGCGTTGGCCACAGTCACGGGCCATACGGTAGACATTCACTGTTCGTCAATGCAGCGTTGTGCATCAACCCCCCGAATATTACCAAGCACCAAAATAAAAGCGAGCATGCCCGCTTATGTTTTTGAGGTCTGGAACATAAGAGAGCATGGCAAACTGGCGACCCCAGAAGCCAGAGAAAAAACCAGGGAAAAGAGGCATCTCCAGCTGCATCCCTTTCTGCGCCTTCACTTGATTCTGCACGGATGCTGCCTGTGTCCTCAACATCTGTCGCAGCCTCATAAAACTCCGAAACAACCACTTCATCCTCCTCTCGGGCTGCTGCGATGTCATCATCGAAGAAATGGGGTTCATTGGTGTCAGGGAGAGCCATTTTTGTGCAGTGAAAACAGGGGGTGTTCCAAATATAGGCAAGCAAAAGAAATAAGCAATTGCTTCTAAGGGGGGGGGGGGGGTTAGTCTACATTGAGCGAAGTGTGGCGTCATGTGTCGATCCCATATTTGCTGCCAGCGCGTGCTGGGAAGGACAGGAGATGAAGCTGGGTAGCCGAGGTGGGCGCTGGTGCCTCACCCCCAGATGTGGCAGGTATTACCGAGCGATGGTTTCCATACATCACGCTTCTCCTGGAGGGCGCCAGCAAAACGCAATTCCCTTCCACACAGAAGCCCATGCCAGCCGTTCTTGGGCTGTGCCCCCCCCACCCCCATCGGAGGTGGGGGGTCCCAGCCAACCCCCCCCCCCCGCTTTTCAGACCCCCCTCCCCCCTCTTCCAATACCCCCCCCCCCCCCCCCCACACGCCCCCTCACGTTCCAGCGTCGCCCCGCCGCCCTCCCGCCGCGCGCGCGCATCGCAGGAGGACGACATCCCCGGCATCGTGCGCTACGGGACCTACGAAGTGCTGAAGAAGGAGGTGGCCAACCCCCGCGTCCGCTGGGCGTACCTGCCCTACTCCATGCACATGGCGGGCCCCAAGGAGGCCATCCAGCACATGATGATCAGGTGTGTGGCGTGGGGGACGGGGGGGGGGGGCGGGGGCGCATGGGAGGCCGAAGGGAGCGCATCGGGGGTCTGTGCCATGGGGGGCACTCAGGCTCAGACCTGCCCCTCCCCCCCCCTCCATCCAGGGGTGGATATAATAGTGACGACATTACGAAGGTGGGGGGGGGGGGGGGGGGGGGCTGTTGAGCCAGGAGGCAGTGATGACGGAATGACGATTACGGTTACAATTAGCTCAGGCAGTTCAGGCAAAGATGATTCGGAATTGCAAGCCATTTTGGCAAAATGTGTCAAGAAATGATTCTACTGTGTGGACTGTCTTCATGGGATATACCAACCGCTGTGCAATGTATTGTCTTGTGTTCAGGGCTGGCAGGTTGGCTCAGTAGTACAACGGTATATGCACAGGCTCATAGATTGATTGTCCTGGGATGAAATTCAGGGTATCACCTGCTTTGGTGCCTTTTTGGGCCATCAGTCCTCTTGTAAAACTGCTGGCAAAATTGCTAGGTCAGTCAAACAGGTAAATCGTAATCGTAATCGTCATCGGGGGGGGGGGGGGGGGCTGCCCCCCCCCCCCCCCCCACTATATCCACCCCCACCCCCATCCCCCACCCCCACCCCCCCAGAAGTGTCCAAACCGTTGAGGAGGTCAGGACCACAGTTGGCCCCAACTTGGCACCAAAGGCGCCCGAGAATTTAGCATACGTTAGGGGGCAAATTTTCGTTTGTACCCCCCGTGTGTATACCCAAAATGCTCGGAATTTCATGGGGAATCCAAATATGTATGCGAAACATGACAATTTTTCTGACCCCTGGCCTCCCCCCATCCAGCCCCCCAACGGCTGCTGGGACCGGGCCCCCCGGGGGCCAAATTTTTTTTTTTTCAAAACCCCCACATTTGTGTGTTCACAATGATCAGTGCGACGAGATCATTTTGAGGGATGTGTGTTGGGGCACCCGGGCCCCCCTGGCCCACCAAGGACCCCCCCCCCCCCACAGGGCCCACTAGGTTTTGGGGGGGGGGTCAGGATCTGAGCCTGAGTGCCCCCCTTGGTCGTTGCCGCCAGGCCCAACAACCGAGACCTGGGCTCTCGCAGGTGCGGGCGCGTACCCACTTGCAGGCCCCGGCCTCCCACACACCAGCACTGGGCCCCTGGGACCCACTCCCTCATCACCCCCGTGGACTGAGCCCCTTTGCCAAGCCCCCCTCCCCCGGGAGGGAATGTTTGCACCCCCACAGGCTCGGCAGGCGACAGCTGACGTGGTGCAGAGGAGACGGGAGGGAGGGTCCTGGCCCCCAACCCCAGCCCTTGAACTTTAGGACAGCGAACACAGAGAACACATCTGGTGCATTGAACTGAGACCAATGAAGGCCGCGGTGGCAGGCGCGGTTGGAGCTCGTTGTGGTGAAGCAAACCCGTTGTGGCCCCGGAGGGCCTCATTGGAGGCAACAGTCGCGTCCAAGGCAATGGGGGCGCGCGCGCGTGGCCAGTCCAGGCGGTGTGCAGTCGGTGGGCAGGGGCATTCCGTGGCATCATCCAGGCCTTTGCTTAGTGGCTGGTTGATACTATACCGGGGGGGGGGGGTGGGTGGGTCAGAGGCCAAAAAAAAGTTTGTGTACCTAAAATCGACCTCCAAGTTCGGGCCCCTTTGATAAATTTCATTTTTTCCTGAGGAAAAATTTTCTGATGTGGGTGGGTGGGTGGGTCAGCCAAATCCCGGGGGGCCAATTTGACCCCCCCCCCCCCCAGTATCACTAAGCAAAGGCCTGGCATCATCCCCCACCATCCGGGTTTCAGGAAGAACTACGGCTGCACGCACTTCATCATCGGACGGGACATGGCCGGCTGCAAGAGCAACATCGACGGGGAGGACTTTTACGGACCGTACGAGGCCCAGGAGTTCGCGCAACACCACGCGGTGGAGATGGGCATGCAGACGGTGTGGCCCCGTGCCGCGCGCTGCCAGTGACCCGCGCTTGCGTGACTGCGGGCGCTGTCACCGTTGCTCGTGCTGTTGTTGCTGCTGCTGCTACATCCTGCCGTCATGGATTCCCCGGAGTGGGGGAGGAAGCAAAAAGGCTGCACAACCCCTGCGTTCTCGGGGTCCAGACCCCAGCTGTCAATTTCCAAAGGGTCCTCCGCAATTCTGGCCCAAAGGCCGGCAATTTGCATTGTGTAATTTTGCATTTGCGATTTCAAGCTTTCTGGCCTTCGAAACCCCGTTTTTGGGTCATTCTCGGTGTCTTTAGGCCAAAACGACCGCACAGACCCAGTTGCCAATTTCCAAAGGGTCCTCCCCAACGTAGGGAGGGATCAAAAAAGGCGACATAAGCCCTGGCAATGAATTGTTGTTGTCGTGGCTGTCGTTGCTGCTGTACCGCCCGGATTGCCGCCAGGAGTACTGCTGAGGACTCCGAACCCTCCTGCGGACTTGGAAGCTGCGGATCGAAGCCCGAGTGCCCGTTGGTTGGAACGCACGAGTCGTGGACAAGTGTTGTCGGCGGTGGTACCCAGACACAGAGCTCACGCCCCGCAAACGTCTATGACCATGCCCCCCCCCCCCCCCCCCGCCCAAGCCTCCCAGCCACCCTCCTGTGCCGTGTCTCGCATGTTTGCCAATTTGCTTAGCACAATGTTCTGTTGTCGTCGCAAGCCCGTGAGTCAACCAGAGGTTGCTCATGCCCAGGCACAGGCGTGGGCTCGGCAAACCAATTGAGCTCATGATTGCTCGAATGCTAGCCCAGAGCCAGACCCAACCAGCGGGCTCCCATGGCTCTATGCATGCCTTGAGGAAGCAGTTGTGCCATGAAATCCGCTTGTCTGGCTCTAGTCCCATGCACACAATACCACAGACCTCGGCATCCGGGAAGTCCATCTGGTTAACAGGTCCACCGGGTTTAGAGTGATCTGGCGCCCACAACGATTGTACACGTGGGGTAGCCGCTCCGGCAGAACAGTTGCAGTTGTGAAGGATGACTGCCCCTCTTACGGGGGGATGGGGGGGGGGTTTCGCGAGGGGACAAATTCGTTTTTCAGTTTGGCGTCGAAATTTTCCCGGCAAAATTTTTTCCCGACAATTCAGGGCATTTCCTGCGCATCCCCAGTGGCCCTGGTCTGATGGCCCTGCAGCAAAATTGGAGGCGTGGCGAGAATCCCCCCCCCATTTCCCCCATTTCCCCCATCCCCCCCCCCCCCCCCCATTTCCCCCATTTCCCCCATCCCCCCCCCCATTTTTGTGGTGAATGGTACCAGGGGGTTGTGCCCCCCGGACCTGTGTTATCCAAAATGCTCAGAATGGAACGGGGACTTCAAAGATGCCCCCAAACCCCGAAACAATAATTGTCCTGCTCCCCCCCCCCCCCGCCCCCCTCTGGACCCCCCCCTGCCCATGCCGCATGGGTTGGGGTTGACAGCCCCCCCCCCTTCCCCCCGGGCCCGAATGGTGGGCCATGCCAATCAGCGATGGTCTGCTCATGCCCCGGACGGCACTCGAGGCTGCGCACTTCTGCTTGTTCGGATGTCGTGTTAAGTCGTCCTGCGAGACCCCCATCCCCCCCGCCCCCCCCTCTCGGTCTGCAGGTGCCCTCCCTGAATCTTGTGTACACCAAAGAAGAGGGCTACATCACCGCCGACGCAGCCAAAGAGGCGGGCCTCAAGCCCCTGAAGTTGTCCGGCACCGAGTTCCGGAAGCGGCTGCGGGCCGGCGAAGAGATCCCCGAGTGGTTTGCCTTCTCGTCGGTGGTGGATGTGCTGCGCAGCGACGCCCAGAAGAAGTAATGGGGCGCGTGCGTCCGGCGGGCGGGGGTCGCCGGCCGGGGCCGCGAGGGGCCCGGGCGCAGGGCCACGCGGGAACGGGGGGCAGCGCCCCGTGTCGTGTACGCGCCGCAGCCCGGCCCCACGGCCGTCGGCGGCCGGCCGGTGACCATAGGTCCCGCGGCGGCGGCTGCGGCTGGGCCCCGGCGTCTGACCTGCGCATTCGTACCCCGTTTGGCACGGTGTTGGAAGGGACCGCACGTCGGAGTGGACCGGCCCTCGCCCGACGTGATCAGACGGTGCGGGGTCCTACCGACGGGGGCCCTAGAGGCTGGGTCCTACTGTTTGGGGGGGTGACTGAGTTGCAGTTTGTGGACGGGGCGGGTGTTGGAGAGAGGCCCGGGGCTCCCCGTCTTGGTGCACCCGCCCCCTCCCCCACACCGGCAGTGCGCCGCGCCGTGCCACACGCCGTGCGGTGACGCGGTGCGCTTCTCGGTCGATGCACTCGACCGCCGCGGTGTTTCGTGATTGCGGTGGCGTGTGCGTGAGCGCCGGGGCGAATGCTGCTTCAACTTCCCTAAACACCCCCCCCCCAAATGATCAGACCACAAGCCAATGGTGCCTCACGGTGTCGTCGTGCCGTTGCGTAGTTGGTGTGGCTGAGGGTCCCGTGTGCATATGCCCCGGTTCCCTGTGGCTTTCTTGTTGTTTGTTGGGCTTCCTACCGCCCTCTGGGCGTCACGGCGTTCCTTCCTACCGCCCTCTGGGCGTCACGGCGTTCCGCAACGGGGCCTGGGACCCCCCCCTCCCCCATTTGTGCACCACCGCGCGGCAGCGGTTCTTGGGTGAGAGCAGTTCTGGACTGGCCCAAACATTGCCCCGCACAACTTCAGGACCACTCCCCCCACTCCCCCATTGACCCCCGCCTCTTCCCACTGCTCTTTGAAGTCATGTACCTTCGAGTGGGACGGGGCTGTGTTGCCCAGGGGAGGTCTGCCGAGCATTCTACCTGCGCCTTCGCTTAGCTCACCTTCATAAACCCCCCCCCCCCCCGCCTAAGTGGGACTCTGGCCAGACCCTACAGACCCCCTGGGGCAGCCGCAGTTTCTTGGCATTTGGCGGTATTTCGGGGCAGGAGGTGCATGTCCGAGGGGCACTCACCGACCCGCCAGTGCACGGCGACGCATGTTTTGCACCCGTCGGCATCGGACCTCAGGCCCATACCCCCGCCCCTTGCACGGTCGGGGGGGGGGGGGGGGCTTGAAACGGCAACATGCAAGGCACTTACCATTTTCTAATGGCACCCCATGTTCCGTTTTACCAACGTACACCTCCAATACCCCTCGTGCATCACAGGAAGGTCCGTTCTCCCCCATTTGGCGTGTTGGTGAAATGGTCGCCCCTTGTACTTCCGGGTGGAAAAAGTTCAAAAATCAGGTCCTCAATTCCGTTCTCCCCCCCCCACCCCCCGCCGCCGCCACTTTAAACGAAAGAGTCGGCGTCCAAGGTGGTCTCGGTGGTATGGGTGGGGCCAAGGTGGTGTGGATCACAGATTTCACCAACACTTACAATGCGGCGGTCACAGCCGGGGAATCGGTGGAGTGCGTTGCGGCGCACACCGGGTTCGCGGGCGCAGAATTGAGCGGCGCGGTGCGCGCGGTGCCCGCGGCATTCCGTCGCGTCTCATTTTGTTGTCCGTTTGTGAACATGCCAATCCGTTGCGGCCTCCGCCGCTGCTCACGGGCGTTGCCGTCGGTGCGCCTCCCCCTTCCGCTTTCCGGGGAGAGCCCCTTCCCCAGACCCAGTGGGGCATCGCCCGTGACCCCGCTATCCCTCACCACCCCCCCCCCCCCCAAACCGCTATATTGACCAGTGTTCCGGAATGTCGGGTGTCCCGGTGGCCACTCTTCTGTCGCAAGTGGCGCACGGCACATTGACCCATTTTCATTTCGACGATGGCATGCCCTCGAACGCTTCGTAGTCCGCGCAGCTGATGTCTGTTGATGACGCGCGTGCCGTGCACTCAGGTCGGGGTTGGGCGGAAGAGGGAGTACGGCAACGGTCGTGGGAGTGTCGTGCGGGCAGCTCCCCCCCCCCCCCCTGGACGGTGCGACCCGCCAGCGCCAGGGCGTCAGGGGGGGCAGAGGGCCGCAGAGGGGGGGCGGGGGCACAGCCGAGCTCCCCGCATGGTTCCGTCTTTTGCCCCATGGTCCCAGGCCCGTGGTATGCGGCTGCAAAGTGGGGCGTCCAAAACGCTTTACCACGCGGAGGACCTCCTCCAGGAGAACACAGCAGCAGCAGCAGTAGCAACAGCAGCTGGAGCGACAATAGCACAAGGGAGCAGCAGCAGCAGCAAGGCTGATGAAAATTTTATTTGGGGGCAGGGGGCGGGGCTTGGAGCTCCCCTGAATTCAGGCGGGGGAGTTGTGAAAAGGGGCTCCAATGGCCACAAGCGTATCTCCTCAATGCAAATGTCTGAAAAATTTGGCTCCAATTTCCTTGGGGGGGGGGTCAGGGATGCCTCCCACCCCCCTTAGTAATAGCCACGCCCTTGTCTAAGCTACAGCGGGCGTAGGGACCGTATTAAGTTGGGACCAGATTTAATTCGGTACCAATGTAGTGCAGCCACATAAGACATGGCTTTGGTGACGAATTTGCCAGTCATACAGAGTCATGGACACATTTGTTGTGAGTGTTTGCCCAGTTGAACCTACACAGCTCTGACTTTGGGGATATTTGTGCATAATATTCCCCTTTCTGGCACCAGCTCACCGTGCAATCTTCTCTTTTTGAGGCTGGCGTCTACGGCCTTGTCCAAGCTACAGTAGGCACAGGGACCGTATGAATTTGGGACTTTTGCGTAGCTATTACAAGGGGAGGGCGTATTAGAACGGCTGACAACCATAGGAAGAGCCCCCCCTTGGAGTGACACAGTGACAGTGACAGTGACAGTGGTTTTGTCATGTAATGTGCATGAAAATAGAAAAAAGAGAGCCAGCCCTTGGAGCCCCCCTCCAGGGGGGGTTTGGAAAAGGGGCTCCAAGCCCCCCCCCCCCCCCCTAAATAAAATTTTCGGGAGCCCAACACTGACAGCTACAGCAGCCACTGCCACCGCCACCGCCACAAGGCAGCCGCGGAGCACAGCAGCAGCAGCAGCAGCAGGTGCCAGCAACCACAACACCAGAGTCAGCAGGAACAAAAGCAAGAGCAGCAGCGGTGGCAGCAAGGGCAGCAGCAACAGCAACCTCTGCATTCTGTGTTTGCGTTATGATCATCATGGCACCGGGAATGGGAACACCAAATGGGATTGTGGTCCGCACATGTCCAACGTCCGTTTTACTTCATGGGATCTCAAGCAAAGTAAATGGGCATGCGAGAGATTTCAGGAAGTAAATTCTGGGCTGGATGTATCTTATGGGCTGATCACAATACAAATCTGTGTGCCGATTTATCCCACTGAGTTTTCGTAAGGTGCTTTCCATACTAGCTGGACGCTATGGGCCGATTGATAAGCTAAAAGTCAGTAAGATAAATCGGCACAGGGATGTAGCTTATGATTTCAGCCCATAAGATTCATCTAAAGGCTGCAGTGTGTGCACGATGCAGTGGCGCTGTCATTGCGATCCCCCAGTGAAAAGGAATCCATCTATTGATGCAGTGCATGTGCATTGTCCGCCTGGTGCAGGCGATGCCCCTCACACAGTACACGCAGACAGTCGCCGGCGAACAGCCCTGTTTCCTGTTCCCGCGGGCTTTGCGTAAGGCTCACCCACCGTCCCAACCGCCGAGACTTGCACCCACACACACAACACACAATTGCAGGCCCTGACCACCCGGAGGCCCCCACCAGCCTACAGCAAGGGACCCCTTTTGTAGGGTGGCCTTTCTACTCATGAGCTCCACATGCTCCACAAATCCGCAGCACTGGCGTCAGCAACAACCGCAGCAAAGGCAGCAGCAACAGTGGGAGAAGGAATGTTGCGGCTGCTACTGCTACTGCTACTGCTACTGCTACTGCTACTGCTACTGCTACTGCTACTGCTACTGCTACTGCTACTGCTACTGCTACTGCTACTGCTACTGCTACTGCTACTGCTACTGCTACTGCTACTGCTACTGCTACTGCTACTGCTACTGCTACTGCTACTGCTACTGCTACTGCTACTGCTACTGCTGCCGCCGCCTTTGCTGGTTGTTGGCAGCACCAGCAGCAGCAGCAGCACCACCACCACCACCAGCAACGGCAACCCAATGGCAATGGTAGTGGGAAGGTGAGAGGGGCGGAGGGGTGTCCAGGGGGGTGACCCCCAACGTGCAAAAGGGAGACCCGTTGTTCTTGCCATGTGGCCACAAGCCCGTGCAGTCCAAGGCCAGCACCCGGCCTCCCCCTGCATCGCTACACTCGGTGTCAAATGAACTCTGCGCCCAAACTCCATCACCAAGCGGTGTGCATTGGAGCCCGGCATGTGCAGGCACAACGCCTGCCCTGCACATCCTCGCCCCCTCCCCCCCTCCGCCAGCACCGCCACAGCACTCCCATGTTACCTCCATTTTCAGGACCGCCCATGTCTGTGCTCCCGAATAAAGGTCGCAAGACTGCGAGCCCCGTTGTGTGGGACGGCTCATGAAGAGGGGCTGGTGCATGCGGGGCTTGTTGCTGCCCCTGTCCTTTGGGGTACAGCCATTTTGCGGGGGGTCTTGATGTGACTGGGGACCAGGATTCACTGCCGCCGTGCCCCATGTGCGTCCCTGCGTGTCCGCGCTTCAGCAGGGCCCTCGCTGAGCACGGGGCCGTGTGGTGCTGTCGTCTGCACGGGCCTGAGCCGCGCTGGTGCAGGGAAGAGGGCTGTCTCTGCAGCGCGGCATTTGCAAGCCCAACACCACCGCGGCGTTGATGTGCACTTAAGGACCGCATTTTCGAGCCGGGGCAGCGGCTTCGGTTTCCCACAGCGCCATGTGCAGAGTGCAGCCCAGAGTGCGGTACGGCGGGTGCAACAGCAGGGGTTGCCATACAGCCCCAGCGAGTGTGTGTGTGGGGGGGGGGGAGGGGGGTCGACAGTTTTCCCCAATTTTCGGAATTTTTCCGCAATTGCGTTTTGCTTTTCCATTTTGCGTGAGTGTTGGTGCCCTGTGCCTCCCCTGTGCAGAAGTGTTGCTCCGTGAGGCTTCGGGAGAAACGGGGGAGTAATTGGGGAGAACCGCGGTGAAATGGGGGCAAATGGGGGAAAACGGGGGAGAAACGTGGGAGAAATGGGGGAATCCGGGGGAGAAACGGAGCCGGGTAGGTCTGGGTGCAGCACCGGGCGTACCCTGAGGATTTGTGCTGAGGACATCCACAGCACCGAGCACCGGCCTGGGCCATGCCGTTGTCCCCCTCCCCCCCCTGCCCCCGAAGGCCCTGCTTCCGCACATCCCTCGTCATCCAGTCCCCATGTCCCACGGTGCCCGGCTCCTCCCGGGCGCGCCCGGGCCCCACCCGGCGGCCGCCCCGCACTGCGTTGCGATGGGGGCCGCCGTGCTTGCCCTCTGCCTGACGGTCGCCGTGCTGCAGATCCCGCAGGCCCACGGCGCCTCCGCGCCCCCCACCGCGTTCCACAGCGCGGCGCCGGCCCCCGCGCAGGTCCGCGTCTGGCCCACGGGGCCTGCGGGGCCGCACGCGCGGCCGCCGGCGCGTGCGGCGCGGGGCCCGGCGTTGCCCGGTGGGCCCCCCAGGGCCGCGGCCCCGGCCCCGCCCGCGCAGTACTACGCGGACGGGGCGATGCGCCCGGAGCCGAGGCCGCGGGGGCTGTTCCGCGGGGCTTTGTGGGGGGCCGCGCTGTGCGGCATCGTGGGCCTCGTGCGGCGGTTGGGCGGGGGGCCGGCCGCGGCCGTTCCGCGCGCTCCGCTGCCGCTGGCGAACGCGGATGTGCCGAGGGGCTCTGCTGCGCCGCCCCCTGCGGGAGGCGGCGCCGAGGGGGCGTCGGAGCCTGTGCCCCGAGCAGGGCCCTGGGGTGTGGGGCGGTGGATGCGGACGGCGGCGGCGGTGGACGAGGGCCAGTGGTACGCGGTGGGGCAGGTGCTGGAGGAGGCGCTGCGGCAGTGCGCAGGTATGTGGCGTGGCGCGGGGAGGTGGGCCCGGCTCCGCGCGTGTGCCCCGCTTCTGGCGCGAGACCCGGCGAGAGGGAGGGAATGAGGCAAGAGGTCAGTGTTGATCGAAGACGATTTCGGCTGCAGAGGGGGGAACCGGAGGGCGCAGGGCTGTATCAGAACGGCTGACACACACAGCAGGAGGGAGGCCGCACCCTCCACCCCCTTGGAACCCCCCCTCCCTGGACCCAGATTTCACAGTGGGGGAAAAAAGGAACTTACCTCAGGACAACTTGATTTGGTCCATTGTTGGTACCCCCCCCCCCCCCCCTGTCCTAATGGGAGCTTGTCCAAACACGGCAACCCCATGTTTCCGCACTTTTGGGTCTTTTTGGGAACCATCGTTTTTGCGGTTCCAACCCAATGGAGAGTGTAATTTGTAGCGGTGTGCAGGCTGCAGAAAGGGTTCCTACGGGTCAATGTGGCGCAGCTGTAATTTCATGTGCTCTTGTGTTCTGGGGTGTGTGCTGGCCTGTTGCTTTGTGTTGTGATGTTTTGAGGGGGAGGGTTGGCTTATGTCTGCGACACGTGTTCTGTGGTACGTGCCGCACGGTAACACGGGCCTGTCCAACACGGCGACGCCGTGTTTCCGCACTTTTGTCCCCTGAACCAGATCCTTGCCCATGTTAGGGTAAGGGGCGGGGGGACTACAGGAACTTTTGGGTTCTGGAGCCCCCCCTCCCCCCTCTCTCTCTTCTCATGCAGCCCCGGGAAGGTGCACATGGTTGCGGAGGAGTCGGGGGGAGCACTGAGGACGGTAGGAAAGGGCCAGGGAGGGCTGGGCAGGGCTGTGAAGGCTGATCAGATGGTGGCTACTATGACCCCGATCACAGGCGTTTTGGGTCTTGGCGCCGTTGTCATCAGTGACGTTGACTGCTGCCCTCTCCATCATCCCCCACCCCTCCAAACAGTCGAACAACCCTCTGCAACCCCCCCAAAGCCCTCGGCAATGATGCCCAAATCTCAACAGCCCTCCCCGACCCCCTCCATCCACCCCACTGACCCCAACACCCCGCAACCATCCGCAGCCCCCCGCCCACCCCCCCCCCACCCCACCCCGCTCGTGTCAATTGTGCACATTGCAGAACTGCTAGACTAATGGCTGAAAGTGTCTATGGTGGGGACATTCAGTCGGTCAATACCGACCATTGATCCCCCCACCCCGCTCTGTGTGTGCGCGCGTGCACGTGCGCCTGCCGTGCAAGTGCGTGTGTGTGCGTGCGTGTCATGTCCACCGGAATGTTGTTGGCAGCGGTCGGTAGGTGTCAAGAAAATCTTTTGGTGGTGTCAGCAAGTGGCATGCACGATTGACACACACCGACACCTGCCATGCCAGCAGCTAGCCCCCCTCCCCCCACACCACATGGATGGATACTTGGCATCGCATCTAGATTGTTCATACCTTATCCCATTCGAACACCAGAACTGAAGCAGTGTGAATGATGATTGTGCCACACACCACATGCACCACACACACAAAGCTGGTTTTTAGGCATGGTTTTGGATGTGCTTGGGCACTGATTTAGAACAAACAAGGCAACGGGACGACACAACTTGGATCAGGCAAAAGGCGTCGACAGTGGCAAGCTTTTGGATGGCATGCACTGACACCATGCGCTCCATGGGTCTTGCTGCAACCATTTCCCGGACCGTGCAGTCAGTCTGACTGGTGCAGAGGACTGCGCACAACTGGCCCTGAACATACGTCTTTGCGGGACCTTTGTGGTTGCACAATATCATCTCGCTTCGGTTTCCAAAAGCGTTACTCACCCCAGGAAGTCTTTCACTACCCCCCGCCCCCCCTCGAAATCCCCCCTCCCCCTTGCAATTGTCAATTGGCCCTTAAAGCATAGGAAATAGGCACCGAAGAAAAATTTTCTTTAGTTTATACTGGAACTGCTGCAGTTTTAGTGCTACCATTGTGTGGTGCAATCCCCCTATCCCGGGGGGGGGGGGGGGTCACTTCATGACCGTCCCCCTCCCCCTTGGGGGGGACCGTCACAACATTGGGGGGGGAGATGTCAAGGGGGGGGCAGCACCAATGTCCACGTGAGTGACGCTTGGCCCCTCAAGAACACACATTTCTGTGACCATGTTGCGGCAATGTGCTGCAATTTTGGAGTCTCTTTCTCGCGACGCTGTGTGTGTTTTATTGCAGTCATTTGCGCATATCTCACTTTGAGCTTTCGGGATTTCACGGGTGGCGCAGTTGCCCCTGGGCGAACCCCTCATACCCCCTCCCTGTGCGTTCCATTCCATAGCCACACCAGTGCGGTGACCTCAAGGCAACATTCAGTGCTGGTCTGGTTGGCGCTGCGAGAGCAGCACGACAAACCGATTTGTGAATGAAGACCAGCGGACTACAATGGAACCGAGTCAGTCTGGCACGAGGTCAGGATCATGCCAGTCATTTGAAAAACCTGACATCATGGCCCTCTACCCCCCCCCCCCCGTGTCCACCCCCCCCCCCCCGTGTCCACCCCCCCCCCCCAGGGGGGGAACCGTCACTTGGCCCATGAACAATAAGAAATCAATAGGGAATCACAGGAAGAAAGTTTTTAGTTGGGTTATACTAGAATTGGCTGGTCGGGAGTGGTGTACGGTTCCCCCCCCCCCCCCCAGGGGGGGAACCGTCACTTGGTGACAGTTCCCCCCGGGGTGGGGGGGAACCGTCGTCCCTTGGGTGGGGATGGACATGGGGGGGGGAAGGTACTCCCTCTCTGGCCATCACATTCTTTGCCTGGCCCATCAGCTGTTTGACGGCCCATGTCATGCGGCACCCTCAGACCCGCTGGTGTCCAAGGGCCCTCCCGCGTTGCTTCAGGGCCCAGCGCCGGCGGTCGGCCACCGTCGGAGGCGCAGATGAGCGCTGCGTTTGCCAGACTGGGCGCAGTGGAACGCTCCGAAGTGCAGCGCTTTGAGGCCTTTTTGCATCGCTGCGAGCGTCAGGTACTCGGGTGTCGGTGGGGCTGGGCACTGGGGGCGGGTGTGGGGCTGTGCATTGGAGGTGTGAGCGGACTGTCAAGAGGCGCCTGCGCATTGGGGACTCGCCGGAGCCCAGTGGGTGTGCCCGTCGGCTTTCTGGCTCTGGTGCATTCACTTGGGGGATCACCGTGCGCTAGGTGCGCGCTGTGCGGAAAGTAGGCTATTTTGGACTCATTTCCCCCGATGTGACTACAATAACTACTGTGTTCCCAGACACAGGACTGCCCAGATGTTTACCCAGTCCAAAAACTCAGATAACGAGTTAAACAAACGATGTTCCACACTAAAAATGCCGGGTCGCTGTCTGAATCGCTGCTTTTGCCCCGCAGATGTAGCTTCCCCAGTGGTGGGTGGTGTTCGGGGTGGTCACCCCCCCAGCCCCTTGTGCCAAACCCCCCCAGCCCCTTTGTAACACCCCCCTTGCAATCGCCCCACCCCAAAGGTGGGGATGTCACTTTGATGTGTCTTCTGACAACCGTGGGTTGCCCTGTGCTCTCCTGTTCTCTCCCTGATTTTGCCCCCTGTCAGAGTTGATTTCTCCTGTCATTCAGACACAAATGTATGCACTCTTGCAGCAGGGGTGCCCCGCTGTTGGCAACTGTCATTGGTCCCGCACCGTTGGGACCCGAATTCCTGCACATTTGATACCAGGGCCCACTTCCTCTGATGGCGACTCACAGTCACAGAATGGGGATGACGAGCCTGAGGTGGAGGTGGTATGGGCGAAGGCTGCCCGTGGGGTTTGGGACTGGGTCACGTGTTCGATGGAAAGTCGTACCTTACGCATGACATTTGCAAGCACGACCAGATTCCCAAACAATGGAAGGTGCCTGTCCAGTCCAAGGCAGCTGCATAACGGGCTGGAAACTGAGCTGCACAGTCCACTGCTACCCCGCCTTCCAATCCTCAGCCTATCCCTGAATTGCCCACTGAACATGTCCAGGAGGTCAAGGTTGTTTGGACTCGAAAAACGAAGTTTCACACAGTGCCTGTGGAAAGGGCACGCGCACGGAAGTGACATCATGTTTCAATGTGATGCGCACCACTGGCGTTGTGCATGCACAGCTGCCGTTCTGAAGTGTCACGGTTTGGTGGTGCAACCCCCCCCCCCCCCCGGGCACACCCCAGCACGCACAAGTCAGTGCTGGAGTCAGCAAACCCCGCATGGACTCGGAGTGTGCATCTGGATGCACCTGGTCAACGGCACGGGCGACAGCCCGTCTCCGGGACGGCCGACCCACGGAGGAGCCAAACAGGACAAGTCATCCAGGGGCTCTGTTGACACAACCAAAACACGTTCGGGCCCACAGAGGGTCAGAATGAGCAGTGGCGAGAGGCCAATAGGTGCCGCCAAAGGCAAACAAGGTAATACCGAGGCCTTGTGCCAACCCCCTCCCCCCCCTGGGGGGACTGTCACTTCGTCACCCCCTGTGGGGGGGGGGCGGTCACGCCCTTGGCAGGGTGATTACAAAGGGGGGGGGGTAACTAACCATTGGGCGCTGTGCCCGCGCTGTGCAGAAACGCCCCCTTGTGGTGCTGGTGGCAGTTGCGGCTGTGCCTTCGGTCGCGCATTCCCTGTGGTTTGTGCTTGTGTCCGTTGGAGGTGCTCGGGGCTCGAGTGGCGGGTGGACGGGCCATGGGGTGGATGCTGCAGGTGGATGAGCCCTTGCAGACGCTGGGCGATGTGATCAACGAAGTGTATCCCGAAGCCGCAGGCAGTCCATCTGGTTTTGGCGGTGACCACTCCACGATGGCAATGGCCTGGATGACCGGGTATGACCCGTGGATCCGTGCCCGCCGTGCCTGCCGCCCGTCGGAGCGCGTGCGCACCGCCTTCCCAGTGCCAACGGGCCCCCGGGCGCCAGGGGCCTGCCACTCCGGAACGAAGGGCCATTGCCCATCTCAGGCATCCCTTGCCAACCCCCCCCCCCCCCGCGCAGGGGGGTCCTTAAGGGACGAGATTTTTTTTTTTGCTAAGGACAGCCCTTAAGGACCGCCCCAAGGGACCACCAACCGCCAACCGCCAACTCCCATCAACTGCCAACCGCCACCAACCGCCAACCACCAACCGCCGCCAACCGCCAGCGGTGACCAACCGCCAACTGCCAACCAATGCCAACCGCCTCCAACCACCAACCGCCAGCCACTAACCGCCGCCAACCACCACCAACCGCCACCAACCGCCAGTTGCCAACTGCCAACCGCCAACCGCCGCCAACCGCCAACCGCCAACTGCCACCAACCATGGTTGAGCACATGGAGTGCCCGCGGGCTTTTTTGTGAAAACTGGTACCGGAGCACTTTTTTTTTTATCCGTTAAGGACACCCCCCCCGCGCGCCTGGATTTTACGCTGGTTACCGAGCCAGGCAGTCATCAGATGCGGCCTTGCATTGCGTCTGCCCTCTTCTCCTTCCTGAGCTCTGCGTGTTGCTGCAGTTCATGGGGCCGCAGGGCCCCGCAGGGCACTTCCGTTTGGGCGCCCCCCACGCCTGTCACTCACGCCCCCCCCCCCCCCCCCGCCGCCTGCGGAATTTCGGAGACATGCCCCGGGGGCGGGGGGGGGGGTCCCCTCGGATGTCACGCCGCCGTCACGGCGCGGGGGCGTTCACGGCCGGAGGCCCCCGCAGCACCGAAACACAAGATCCCGACGCCGCGAAACGAGCCCCGCAGGGCAGACGTTGCGTGCGGTGCGCGCCCCCAGTGCACCGCGGGCCCGTGCACCGGAGGGCCACCGCCGTCCCGGATCGGCGCCCCCCCCCCAGGGCTTCTTTAGAATAATTAAAAACCAAGGGGGGGGGGACCCCTCCCCCAAAACCCCCTCCCCCCCCCCCAGACCAAAGTGACCATCGTGGGAAAAAACGAAATTTACAATAGGGAAATTCTGGTCAGGCCATTTTTGGTACACCAAGTTTTGGGTCCAAAACCCCCTCCCCTCCTCCCCCCCCCCCCTGCTCAAAAGAAGCCCTGCCCCCGCCCGGTCCTCCGCGTCGTGCGGGCGCTCCGTGCCTCGTTGCGGCACCCGCACCGGCACACCCCCGACGGGTCTGGGACCGGGACTGGGGTCTCGCCCCCATCCCTCGGGGGGGGGGGGGTCCACTGGGACGCACGTGGCCCCTGGCGAGGCCCGCTGCCCCTCCCCCGTGTGCACCGGCCGCCAACTCGAAGAGCACGGGGGCGCGGAAGAAGGGGCGTTTGTTTTGGGGGCGGGGGGGGGGGCGGGTACAGTCGGTTACAAATGCCAATGAAGCTGGCACTTGCCGTCAGGGAGACAGTGGCTGGGCATAGGCTGGGCGCCCTGGAGGTGGGGGGGGTTTGGCACAAGGCCTTGGTGAAGGGGGGGGGGGGGGGGCTGGCCAACCCCAGCCGACCCACCCATCCGCACCAGAAAAGTTGCTTCAGTAAAAAAAAAATTGCAACGGCCGCTGTTTGTGGGGGTTCCCCCACCGCCGGCATTGGGGTGTCTGCCTGGGGGCACCTGCTGCCCCTCCTCCGTGTGGACCCGGCACAGCGCAGTGTCTGGGGGTTCCGTCGGCACCCCCCCCCAAGGGAACGGAAGGGGGGGGTGGGGAGGTGAGGGGAGACAGGACCGGCAGATCAAGGGCATTGCAGGGTGAGTGAGGATAGGCGAGGCGGGGAGAGGGAGGGCACGAGCGGGTGAGAGGCCAATGGGCGCCGCCGCCTCCGAAGGGAGAGGGTTCAAGGGAAGGGCAGCGGTCAGTGGTGATCGGCCGATGGGCGCCGCCGGCTGCCGACCGCAACACACCCAAGTGCATTAGAAGGGAAGGGACCGCAGAGGCGGCCATAGATGCCGTTAGACAGGCGGTTGGAGGAGGTTGCCAAAGCGGTTGGCGGCGGTTACTGTCGGTTACAATTGCCATTGAGGCTGGCATTTGCCGTCAGGGAGACACTGGCTGGGCACAGAGGAGGGCAACTGCCCTCGCCGTTCGGCCGACGGGCAAGGGGTCAAGGGAAGGGTCCCGCTGCGAACAGCCAATGGGCGCCGCCGGCTGCAGACCACAACACCCGCGGGGGTCATGCCCAGCCCCCCCCGTCCCTCTGCCTCTCCACCCGCAGCTTTGTTTTTTGTGCAGCTCCAAGGCCCAGATCCCCGAATCCAGTGCCCCCGCCTCCCGCGTGGCGCAGCCCGTCCCGGTGCGCGGCAGTGCAACGCTGTTGGCGGCCTCCGACGAAGACGGCCCTGAAGAGCCCGCCCCCGAGGCCCAGGTATCTGCCCGGCCCCTGCGCAGCTGATGTACCGCACGCTCTGCACACGGGCTGCGGCGTGGCGCCCGTGTCCCGCACCGCGCGTGTCACGCACCGGCCCGTGGGGCGCGTAGGGGCTTCGGTGGGGCAGCGCACCGGCACTGACCCACTGCCCGCGGTCGCTCGCCAACCGCCGGTGGTTGGCCGGCACCCAACGGCTGTCGGGGATCGGTGGATGGGAAGTGGCGGTTGTCCGGGGGAGGGAGGCGGGCAAAACCCCCTCGCAGAAGCGGTGGGATAAAGCCACCGTCACTCTGTGCTGTCACTTTACACCATCACTCTACATCACTCTATACCATCACTCCACACCATCACTCTATACCACCACTCCACACCACCGCTCTCTTCCATTGCTCTATACCCATGGGGGGGGGGGCGGATCCACGGGGATGCACCTCTTGAGGGTTACGCATATCCCTCCCCTTCTTTCGGCAGCTGTGTTTTTACACCATTTGGAGCGTGGTGGTTTTGCCACATGGCTGTACATGGTGACTCAAATTCCTACTGAGTGGCTGAAATCCCTACCAAGATGGCCAAATTCTTACCAAGATAGCCTATTTTCCTAGCAAGATGGCCCTGTGATGGAAGGAGAAAAGATTGTGTGGGTATGACCGTCAAACTGAGGAGACACTCATGTTGGCACCTTTGCGGTCACCAACAATGACCCACACAACCAAAAAGCATTTACGCCACAAAGGGGTTTGCATTTGTCTGTTTTTTTAATTAGGTCATACCCCCCCTCCAGAGCGCCCAGCCTATGCCCAGCCACTGTCCCCTTGACGGCAAGTGCCAGCCGCAATGGCATTTGTAACCGACAGTAACCGCCCCGAACCGCTTTGGCAACCTCCTCCAACCGCCTGTCTAACCGCCTCCGCTGCGGCCTCTGAGGTCCCTTCCCTTCTAATGCACCCCCCCCCCCCCTCCCATCGGGGGCCCATTCGTGGACCGCAACCAAAAGCGGTTCCATGTCGGCACCCCCGACCACATCCCACATGCAATTCCCCCGGTCACCGCCTCGTCCACACCCCCCAACCGCTCAGGGCTCGACCCCAGCCCCCGAGACCGAGATGCGTGTGGGCCCGGCCACCGGCGGAGGTTGTCCCGGCGGGCGCCCCGTTGGCAGCGGGAGCTGCTCTGCTGGAGGCGGGGGACACGACCGTTTTGTGGTCCGCCGCCCCGGAACGGTCTGCGCCGGTCCGGCGGCAGCCGGGGGCTGTGCGCAGCGGCAGCGGCGGCGGGGGCGGTTGTCGTGCGCGCATCACCCGCCGCACGCACGTCGGAACGCCTGCCCCAAACGCACGCCCCCTGCGTCGACCCCAAACCCTCGCCGCATGCCCCCGCTCGCGATGGGCCTCGTTGTTGGCACCGACAGCGATCGGCAGCCATTTGTTGATTTGTTTATGAATGCCCAGTCCCCGTGCCCCGGAGGCACCGCCCTCTTCCTGCAACCCCCCCCCCCCCCCGCCCCTTTGGAGAGGGGTAGGGGCGGAAGGGACACGCGGCAGTTGTGAGCAGCGGGACAGGCATGCCACTGACGTGCACAAGTCCCCCATCCCCCTCAGACCATTGGTGAGTGGGACACCCCCAGCCCGCCCCCCGGCGGATGGGGGGGGGGGGCGAGGCCAAAAACAAGTTTGTGTACCTAACTCAGGCCTCCAATGCGGCCCTTCTTTGCAATTTTTTTGCCTTTTTTTTTTTTGCTGAAGCAATTTTTCTGGTGCGGATGGGTGGGTCGGCTGGGGTTGGCCAGCCCTCCCCCCCCCCCCCCCCTTCACCAAGGCCTTGTGCCAAACCCCCCCACCTCCAGGGCGCCCAGCCTATGCCCAGCCACTGTCTCCCTGACGGCAAGTGCCAGCTTCAATGGCATTTGTACCCGACTGTACCCGCCCCCGCCCCCAACCGCTTTGGCAACCTCCTCCAACCGCCGGTCTAACCGCCTTTGGGCCCGCTGCTGAGGTCCCTTTCCTTCGACTGCATCCCTGTCCCCCCCCCCCCCCGTCCCCCAGAAACGAGCTCCACCGACATAGACAGGTCGCACAAAGGACGTGGCACTGGGCACCGGTTGTGCTGCACGGTAACATCCCCCGTGTTGCCCCCCCCCCCCCCCTTTCCCCCGACCATTTTTCGGCCATGCCGGTAATGCATGGTGTCTTTATCCGACACTGATTGCTGATGTCTGACTGACAGCTACTGACTGTGATTGTCTGACTAATGTAGTCAGACATGATGTTCTGTTTTCTGTTTCAGACACATTGTGTGTCTTGAGGTTCAACCAGGTTTGGCATCGAGAATAAAGATGCACTTATGCCTGACTGTGGAGTGCATTACCTCTGGTTTGCATTTATCTGTTTTTTAATTAGGTCACACCCCCCCCTTTCCCCCGACCCCCCGCTGTCCTCGCTGCGGCCTGTCCATCGCTGGGCGGCGGTGGCTGATGCATCGCTTGGGTTGGAAAGCCGTGCCGCCGTCGGTGGGCCCACAGCCGCTGTTGTTGGCAGAGCCCCTCCCGAAAGGATTGGGTGCTGCCCCCCGGCCCTCGCACGGGGCTGGTCCTGGACCAGACATGCCACTAGTGTCTGGCAGGGAAACTGCTTCTCAGTCGCAGTCGGGCCCATATCAAAGGCCACTCAGTAATACCCGCCCC